>JACXGI010007751.1:0-15841 GCA_016801175.1 Esox masquinongy
GTACTGGCTCCTCCCTGGCCCTTCCTCCCAGGCCCCTCCTCCCTGGCCCTTTACTGGCTCCTCCCAGGCCCCTCCTCCCTGGCCCTTTACTGGCTCCTCCCTGGCCCCTCCTCCCTGGCCCGTCCTCCCTGACCCCTTACTGGCCCCTCCTCCCTGGACCCTCCTGGTTTACCCCTTACCCGACCCCAATGTCTGAACACTCACTGGACTCTCACAGAAATGCACTCAAATTCCCCATGCTTTGGATGATTGAGTGATTCAGGCTTATCTATGGGGTCTGGGTTTATGTGAAGTCTGGTTCTGTGTGGGTGTTTGTGTAACACAGGAAGATGAACGGATCATACCCAGGAGTGTTCAGCTACTTGACACTTCCAGTCATTAGGTCAATAGGTGAGCTAGTTCCCTGTTCTCGGCTAGTTATGTGTTTATGATATGGCCGTCTGGAGAGTCAGCCCTGGACATAGCTGTGTTTGACCCAAGTGAAAAAGGTCAAAGGGTATGTTTACAGTTGGTTGTGACAGGTTGAAAACTCAACTCTAGGACTATAAACATTCATGGCATGAAGCACATTTACCTGATGTTTTCCAGATATATGGTGCAGTTCAATTTATGTTTTGAAACCACACTGCATCTCAGAGGTTTATCTCTAAGCCTAAATGACACTGAACACCAAATTGTACACCCAGCAGATAGCAATACTGACTACTTTGTTGTATACTAAAACTAATGTTGTTAACTGCCGTAGATAGTTAAACGTCTTCTGCTCTCACAGACACATATATCCCACCTATTTGTTCCCCCTCTATCATCTCCATCTGTCAAATATCTGGAGCTATTACCTGGACTGTAGCCTAGTTAGTTAAAAACTGAAGGGAGAGAGGGAGGAAAAGAGAGGGGAGAGAAATGGAGGGGACTAGATAGAGAAAAATAGAGGGTAGAGATGGTTTGGTGTTATTCTGATAAGAGAGGTTGTTTATCATGCGCTTTTCTCTTTCAGAGAGAGGGAGAGAGAGGGAGGTGTAGATGTGGCGATAAAACGATAGAAAAGATAGGACATGACACATAGTTGGCCGCGGAATAGCTTTTAGCTTTTCACCCCTCAGAGGCTTCAGCATGTAGCTGGGCAGGCGTATATACCATACACTCCCCTTCTTAGATGTTTTTCAACAGCACACACCGTCAATCAAGATCCTGACAGAATGCCGCAAAGAGATATGATCTGGAGTGTATGGTACCGTCAGGCCAACACCTTGTCCAAGACACCTGCAGAATAAGAACCCTACCATTCAGAAACATGTGTTCAGGGATCGTCTGTAAATAGCGCGGTGGGGATGGCAGGGAGAAACACCTCAGACAGGTAAAACTGATGGCAGTGTGTTGAGAACGGTCTGACCTGCGGGTGGAAGCCAACACCTACTCTGTTCTGGCTGGCCTCCATGATTGGTTGTAAGATTGGCTCTGTAACCCCTTTGACTGTCTGCTGTACCTCAGACCAGACCTGAGTTGTTTCCTGTGTCATTAGGTTGTATCTGGAGCTTCCAGCCCTATTACCCCCCCCCCACACAAAGATCCCTTCCAGTGCTATATTTACACCCCAGACCCCCCTCCCCCTGGGCCAGGTCCTATCTCAATAACTGCCTCTGTGCCTTGTAGATTGTTGGCCATTTTAGACAACGACCTGGAGGCAATCCAGTAAAAACTCTGACATCACGCCACCCTGCGTAACACGGAGCCAAGGTCAGTTACGGCCCTAGATGATGACGATGCGGAACGAAACAATGGCCCTCTTGTAGGGCCACTATGGGAAGAGCCTCCACAAGTCCGTAGCTCTGAGGCTTACACATGTTTTTTGGGGGTTTTTTTATAGGTAGCCAGCCAAGCCCAAAAGACCAGACTACATGTGCCTCTGCAAAATGAAGACAGACTCATAAAAAAAGACCTGAAATAAAAGCACCAAACAGAACAGTCCTAAATATGGTGCGCTTCGTTTTCCAGAGACAACAGGCCTTGTTGCGTCTCAGACTGGGTAAAACTCAATAATTGGTCTGAAAGTGCGGTGTATGACCCAGGATACAGTAACCTCTGAGGTAAAATTCTGACGCAACCACCTGTAAGGACCCGGCTCTGTCCGAGGAAACCAGGGTGTCGTTGTGGACATGTTGCATGGTACATTACTTAGCACAAGCATCAAATTCTACAGCTTGGGTTTCTCCCCGCTGCATAACTCTCAATCACCTCAGCATTCAATCAACAGTTCACAGTACAGTACTGTAATTAATGACCCACTGTACAGTGTATTGCTGTTTTGACAGTTTTAATGTTTTCAGTTTCATTACAGAGAGTAATTGGCAAATTGACTTTTTTTTATTCATGAGGTCGGCTGTATTTCTTTCAGACACAGAATGCGTTTTCATTTGAACCGCCAGTTGTAGCATGGCTAGGCCTTGTTATACTGACAAAGTCAACCTTCATTCATAAATATTTATGTTGTAACTTTTTAGCATCTCATCAGGCTGTATGTTCGTTCTCCTCCGCTTGTCGGTTCTTTTGTTCTTAGGATTCTACATCCAGAAGCCAACTGATTATGCAGAATATAGCAAGATGTTCCTTCAGAACTCCTGGAAGATTTTACCACCATTCCAAAGATTCTCTACCATCTCTTTTTACATCCACTCTAGTATGGCTGTTATGATGTTGTGTGACAAGAATTGCGTTCTTTTGCAGACACACAGAGTAGCGCAGGGTAGAGAAGACACTTTGATAGTTACATTTAATGAGACAGAGGCTGCATTACAAATGGCTCCCCTTTGGCTACATAGAGCAAAGTCCACAAAGGCCTCTTGTCTAAATTATAGCAGAATTTAGGGAATATGCTGCAACTAAGGTCAGAGCCAGGTTGTACTTGGCTTTTTCATAATGCTAACGCTTAGAGTATTAGAGGTTGTTTCCCCCAGATAAATTTGAATTTAAGAGACTTTGTTTCCTGCATTCTGGTGATTTTTATTTTTATGCATGTGAATCACAATAATGAGACTACTTAAAACTGTCATGTTGACCACAACCTAGTCCTATCGATTTCTAAAACAACTTAAGCAACTATCAAAGATAATATTTATATATGTTTTCAGAGATGCTATAAAGACTCCAAATTACAGTTTTTTTTGTTTTTGTTTGCCAAAACACTTTCATTTAGTCTTACTTAGCCTACATGATTCATGAGCTAAGGCTAATCTAGCAGGCTATGAGCTGTACCTAAGGTATGAACAGTCAACCATTGCTGTTGTCGATTTCTATTTAACACACACGATTTTGTCATTTAACATATATGATTTGTTGTGACCATGAAGTTGGTCACAACAAAATACTTTATTAACTTTAGCTAGCTACTGAGGTTAGCTACTTAGTATCATCCATACCAGTTACCACAGAGTGGGAATCAACCACATACGTGGCACATATAAAACTGGCTAATTATTCTGAGACTTCCATTATGTTAGTAATTACTATGAATGGCTGTACTATCCTTTATTTTCCACTACTTCAGTGACAGTGACATGTGATGAGGCTAGGCTAACGTTACATTGTGTTTGTATGTGCTGAAATGGTCAATGTAGCTAGTACTTGGTTGTAAACATCATACCTGTCAGCGGCAGCACAGCAGCATCAGTGGACTACGGTATGCGAGGACTGAGAAGAGACAACCAACATTGATTGGTGGATTTTCCCGGCTGGGTTGGGTGGCAGGCGCAACCATTTTTTTCTTTATTCTGGGGGGCAAGGTGAATTCTAGACTGATTTTTTTCACCCCTTGCAGCTGCGCTTGTGCTAACACAGAGTGCTAACACTAGGATTTCATAGTGCTTGATAATCTCCTTCCTGTGTGTCTCCTAATTTAGCAGCTATGTAGACTACCACAACTGTTCAAGAATAAATAACATGAACATAATATTTAAATACAATTTTCGATTCACCCTGTCAATGAGAAACTCTAGCTGTACCGTAAGACAAAACACATGCTTGCAAGGCACAGACCTCTGACCTAGAAGGCTCACTGACAATGTGGTTTACTAGCATGATGCTCTCAGTCAAATAAAAGTACTGTTGCTGGTAGTGGTAGCATTGTGTGTGATGTATTTAATTTCTTCCCACCAATGAAATAATTGGTTTCTGATTCTGTTTATGGAGCTGGAATGACTTACAGAACCAGACTTCCTACATCATCACTCATTACACTTCAAGACACATTAAACAAGACATGAAATTTTTGGTCGGATAAGTTCACCCATTTCCATTATAAAAAGAATGCATCACCGATGCAAATCTGGCAAAAAGTTTTGTTCATCTAAATCAAACTACCGTAGCGTTAAAAAACGACCTGTTAAGTGCATCTTTCTCTTTAGCCCCTTTCTTCTCTCAGTCCCTTACTTTTCCTGCCTCATTGTTTCTCTAGGTTATTTCTCTCCTCCTCTGTCTGGAGTAGATAATATAATCAGCAGTGTGTAGTGAGAACAATGACAGCCCCGTGCTGCTGATGCGAAGCAGACACCACTTCAAAAAAGACACCTCATATCATCTACACTATACGTGACGCTGCCTGACTGACTAGGAAATAGTGGCATGCAGATAGGGGAGGGGTGGAGACTGGGTGGCATGGCTAAAAATGAACCTCTTGTCAGAGGAGACCACGTGTCAGAGGTTGTGGTTGAGGCAATGAGGGGTTGTTTACTGGTCTGATAAGGCTAACATCTGTTTTGCTGCCCTTATCTTTGGCAGAGCTACTGGTACACAGGAGCTAGGGTACGGAGACCATCTAATCAGACCAGGCATATGGAGAGGGAGTGTGAGAGAGATAGCGAGAGAGACGGCCAGACAGGAAGAGAGAGAACGACTGCCAGCTCAATCATCTGTCTGTTGACTAGCATTGTGACTCCTGCAGTCTCTTCCACCAGGGCAACATTGCATACCACATCTATGTAAGATTCAGCGGCAACCACATTTTTTTCTCTGCTTCCTCCCCGTGACAAGTTGGTAATGGAAGCCTAAACAGGGCCTGGGTTTTGCGTGATCAGGCCCAGTCGGTCCCTGTGGGTTTTCCTAACTTGCTCCCTCCGCCCATCTCTACACCCATCTCTGTTGCCTCGACGCGCTCACAGGGCTTTCACACACAGAGGACGTGACGCGTGACTCGAGTGACGTTGACCGATGGAAGTCTCTTGGGGTACGACTATTCACATCCTCCGATCACAGTGCACTTCTCAGGGAGTAGGGTTCCACCTGGGACGCCCCCAGTTCACTGTAACGTGAGTTGTCTATGGCTCTGTTGGGGTAACCAGCTGTGACAGTCTATCTGGTCCCCGCCCGGGGTTAATGAATCTAGGTGGGCGGTGGCAGTGGGTGTCTCTGTATTTGACTATCTTGCTTCATGAGACCTGACACATATTCAGTTGCTGCGTGGAGACCTGAGGGTAAAGGAGTGCAGCACACTATCTCTCTCACAGAGTGTGTCAGGATGCCCTTCATTATTGCTAGCCCAGAGTTTCTCAGGACTTCCAGGCAGCATGTGGGCATGACCCAGACTTTAATGACAGGCTCTGGTGTATCCTTCCAGCAGGAGAGAGAGAATGGATGTCCATCCTGAAAAATGACTGTTTCTTCCGGGCTCCCGTTTCAAGTGTGAAAAGATCAGTGGACAAAAAGGTCCTGAATGACAATGAGAATCCCAGAAAGAAACCTTCATATCGCAGAGGATACTTTCCTGAGCTCTGGTTTCAAACAATAGAGGGAGTATAATACACAGACTGGTTTTATCAGGTCTCTTTGTCTAATGCCAGACTAAGTTAGTCTTTATTGTTGTTGCTCCAATGCCTTATTTCATTTGACAGATTATGAGTCCTTTTCTTTGATAGACAGATTACCAGTCATTGGTGTTGAGATGTACATATATTATGTAGTGAGACGTGATGTCTAGAGACCAAAAAAGTGTCAATTTAATTTTGGTTTCATTAGTTTTGTTTTTCTGCTCTTTCTTTTGGTGATTATCAGTTGCTGTTATACCACTGGCAAATTATTTTGTCTGTATTCAGAGATGAGGCACAGTAGCGTTTAAATATGTTATACCTGTGAATAAATATTGGTCCATGAGATATCATCTTTTCCTTTATTATCAACTCAAAAATAAAAAAATACTTCACATTCTTCTCCAAAATCAACATACTCCCACTGGGTTTTCATTGGCATTTTACTGAATAAAAAGGCAAAGGCCAACATTTGTTATTTCATATAATGAAAAATGTAGTTACAAACGTTTAAAAAAGCAATAGGATTTGTCCTGCTACCTTGGTGGTCATTTCACTACATAGATTTATATGTTGACATATTTTAGATTGTCCCTTTTGTGGTGTTAAGTCTTTGAAAGCTTTTGACCTTGAAAACTCTGATAAAGTACACCAATTATAATGAAGAGAACTCTTATTTTAGGATTTTCTTTAACAGGATTACACCCTATTTATAGTCTGTATTATTCTCTATATAATATTATAATCAGTTATTTTAAATAGCTTGCAACTGTGAAAACAACACTCCCCTTTAGTATCTCAAGGTTTACTAAGGTTTAGACTACTAAGCCAAAAGTCAAACTCTTCAATTACTTAATTAATGTAATTTACTTTATAATCTGTTGCATGTTGACTTCACGGTCAGAGTCCTCCAACTTGAAAAGCTTTTCTCCTCCCTCTCCTCTCTCTATAGGTAAATCTTAACATGTGTTATTTTCACTGCCGTAGCGGTGCTATTCCCATAGGCCTATTAAGATAAATGTCAATTTCAGTCCACGTTGTCAGGAGGAATTATTGTGACGCTGGAGAAAAGCCAGAATCATCGTCTTGTTTGCTCAACTGTCATTTAACCCCAAACCTCCTTAGGCAACACCCAGGGACTTAAAAATGAAGAACTCCAACACTAGCCAAAGATAAAAAAGCGGAGAAAAAAACAGACGTTTTAGCAAGTGTATTGTTCGGGGCCTTTCCATATAGAGATTTATTAGATCGTTCGCTACATAGGAATGGAAAGGTAACTCCACAGGTGTGTGTGTCTGTGTGTGCGTGCATGCATGTTTGTGTCGTGTCAAATGAGATTAAGCAGCTTAATATTGACATGTCTATTGATCATTGTTCAGCTTGTACCCTCCCTCTGCCCGGGCAACCGGGTCTCTGGGATATGCTACAGTATTGCTACAGCTACCAGGTGTTACCCCGACCTAGACCTGACAAACTCCAGGTGGCTGATTACTGCAGGATGGAACATTGGCATGGGATAGATAAGACCAAGCCTCTCTCACTCCAGCCCCCCATTTTGCCTCTTGCTTTTTCTCTCTCTCGCCCAATTAACTTTTTTTCAATTGAACAGGCTTTTTTGGCACGGAATACAATAGTTTACACTGCCAAAGCAAGTGGAAAGTTAGAGATAAAATAAATGACAAAAGTGAAGATGAAAAACTGAAAAAACAAATCTGTGCACACTACACACAAACATTAAGGCATTTCAAATCTGTACACACTACAAACAAAAGGATTAAGGCATTTCAAATATATTATTAGTTATGTGTTGTAACAATATGCAAGTAGTTGAAAGTATGACTGACAAGGGAAAATAAATGAGGAGATAAATATTTGTTATGTTTACAGTGTTGTTGTGCTCAGTCGGTTGCCTTCTTGTAGGATCGGGTCTTAAATTTTGCTAAATTCTTGAGTCGTGAATACATTTTTGATTTAATGTCTGAATTCTTTGTCGGTCTGTATGATCTTAGGGAAATATTTGTCTATTGTGGTCATACATTTGGCAGGAGGTTTAGAAAGTGCAACTCTCTACCTCATTTTGTGGGCAATGTGTGTGTACTGCCTATGGCAGCCTCTATTGATAACAAGGCCATGCTCACAGTCAAGGCTTTTCTTAATGTTGTTTCACAGTGGTCAGGTATTCTGCCAGTGTGTACTCTCTGTCTGGGGCAAGGTAGCATTCCGATTTGCTCTGTTTTCTTGGTTGATTCTTTCCAGTGTCAAACAGTTGTCTTTTTGGTTTCTCGTGATTTGGTCAGGTTTAACTGCTTTGCTCTCCTGGGCTCTGTGGGGTCTATTTGGGTTTGTGAACAGCGGATTTCTCTTGGTTCATATCTCTTTAGACAAGGGCTTTGTAATGGAAGGTTTGAGAAGAAGTCTGGGACTTTTTCAAAGAACAATAGTTGCTTTTTTAATCTCTTATTTTGGCCTCTATATGTAATACCCTGTTAATATGAGCATAATGTATATGTACAGTCTCAATCATAACTCAGTGAGCCATGAAATGCCAAGTTTGAAAGCAAGTGGTATCACTAACACAGGGCTCATATTAGCAGATAGCTTATGACATAACACACAATTTTCAGGGACTCATTATGGCTCAAAATCGGCACTTATACAACCAGTAGCCAAAACCACCCAAAATGCATTTTTAAATGGTTGTGAAATGTATCACTGCTTATTTCTGCATTTTCTTCATGAGTGGGTATTGTCCTAACACAGCTCTGCATCTGGGCAAATGCTGCAGGCAGTCTCAATTGGGTGTTTATCACATTCTGTGAAAAGTGGACCCCAGACCCCAAAATCATAGAGTGGGTTCTGTAACTGATTGGAGTAGTTTAAAACAGATTTTAATTGGGATGTCAACTTTTATTTTACTTTTGATGGCATGGAGTGCTCTTCTCGCCTTGTCTCTCAAGTCATTCTCAGTGATATTGAAGTTACCTTTGGTGTTGATGGCCGATGTAGGGGTAATCAGTTTTTTGCTCCAGGGCATCTGTGTTTTAATAGAACTTACTTTCTTGATCCTGGCATGTTGATAATGTCGGAGGAAGATTTTCTTTGTATTACTGACAATTTGTGCAGTAGGTTCTCTCGTCATTTCTTTCTCTCTCTCTCTCTCACATGTACTTGTACTTTTTTCTCCTGCTTTCTTGTTCTCTCTCTCGCTTTCTCCATGATGATGGTGATGATGGTAACACAGGAAAAAATGCTTGATTGACTGGTGCATGGTCATTTTCAGCACCATTCCTTCGATGTGGTCCCTTTACCAGGGATGGCTTACTACACCATGTAAAGCCTAGAATTTAGTTCCTTGATGTGTCTTTTTCTCTAGTGTCCTGTTTCTCTGTTACATCACGTCTATGTTAACATCAAACAATTTTTAGTCACTTAATGTGATAATTATCACACTGCACATTGCAAGAGTACTGAAGAAATATGTACTGAAGACATTTTTATAATTTTTAAGAAATAATAAAATTCCCGTGCAGGTTTTAAAGGTGTTATGTCCTCTAGAATGAGCTATTGTCTTGCAATCCGTCTTTTTCTATATTTTTTTTTGTTTTACCAAACAACAACAGTTCATCTTGGCTCCACCTGTCACCACACTGTGCCTCATGCCGTCTCTGTCTGGCTGTGTTGGCGGTGTGCCAGGGTGACGTCACAGCCGGAGACTGCACCATGTTTGTTCTTTTCGGCTGAGCACACGGGGAGGCAACTGGCCCTAATATGTCAGCTCCCAGCAGGCACTTAAGAACCATGGTGAGGAGGGGACCCCCAAGAAACACCTCACAGCCTGTGCCCACTGCCAGCCCGTGCTACTCTCAGGTGGGGGTGCGGGGTAGGACGGATGCCCTTTGCTCCATGGAATGCTTCCTAAACCCTACTCTCCCCATGTTTCCTCCGTTCTGTCGGACATGAATTAAAGATGCCCGCTGAGGACACAGAAGTGGGTAGATGACAGTGCCTCCACTCTTCCAACATGGTCTTCAGCCTTAAGAAAAAATACTCACTTCAAATCAAACCTTGATTCATTATGTCAGTCAGTGTTGTTTCTATGACTAGGTCAACATTGTCTTAACACACTGCAGTTTGTCTCCCTGTAGTGTTGATTGTGAGTTGGATTGGATTTAATCATGTGTCATTGTGTACTGGTGGGGCCCGTTGTGTGTGTGTGTGCCAGGTTAATTGCTCGGGGGTTGTCCGTGACCCCATGCTAAGATCCTGCTGACATTTATTTCCACCTGCTCGTTGCTGGAACAGGACAGTGTCTTCACCACCTGAGACCGACAGCGGGGGACCTGGAGTCTTACAGGGCACACAATTGCATTCATGGCGGGTACACAAACATACAGAGATGTGCTTCCATAAACACACACCCACACACACACACACACACACACACACACTTGAAGACAAAGAACATGAGAAATATATTGTTTTATTTTTCTTTACAGTGTATTTGGGTTCTTATTAACATCTGCTGAAGCAGCAGCTACTCTTCCCACGGTCCACAGAATACACTCAACATAACAAATAACACAGTGCCGAGACACTGACAAGACGTGAGCAATACCAGAAATGCACTAAAATAGCACAAAATACAATGTAGTACATTGAAACGCACACACACTCTCGTGCATTGAACAAGCGCCTATACCTGTATCGAAATGATGAAACCCATGAACACACATAAGCAACTGAATGCACACACGCGCACACACACACAAATGTGCATGCACTCGCACAATCATCGATAGGTGTCGGTTTTCACAGTGCCAAGTGGCTTCATAACCTGGGATTTTACGGCCATCCGCCCTCCTGTTGCTTCAGTCTTGGCGCTAGAATTACAGACTGAATCCCAAATGGAACCATATTTTCTTTTAGTGCACTACTTATGCCTAGACCCCTATGGTTTCTCTTCCCTATATACTGAACTACTTAAGAAATAGGCTGCTGCTTGGGCTGCAGCCACAACGGTCTGTCCCCAACACAGATACAGCTCAGAGAGAACCAGACTTGAATCATTGCCACAATTTAGTCTATCAACTCATAATGGTGGAAGACACTGCCTTTGTTTCCTGTGTGAGGGAAGGTAGCTTTAGATCTTTCTCGTAGGCCTGGGTTAATGTGTTTAGAAAGGTATACATTTGTCAAGATTGACTGAGAGAAAGGCATTTTTCTTTTGTTTGTACATTTGGTGCTTGAAAGCATTTTGACTTAATAAGAAATAAAGCTAAAAAAAAAAGGGTGGGCAGAGACTGTTCTTTAGAATGTTTTGTTTCTTCACCTTCTCTCCCACATTTTAAATCTGAAACAGTTTGTAAATGATGAATTCAGTTTTAAATGTGTCACTGGATTGCTTGCTTGAAGGAGCCATTTGTAAGATTCCCACCATACAAAAGCAGAAAAATACTAATTATATTTTATTGGGGAAAGATGTTATTTGAAATGCAGTATTGCATTGCCAACCCAAAAGAAATTGGAACAAAGCACTGGAGAAAACTCATATAAATATGGGAATCACTTTCAAACTATTTAAACACAGACTGATGTAGACCTAAAAAGACATTTTAGCCTAGGACACATACAAAAAAGCATTTATTTTTCTTGGTTCTAGTTATACCGTTGGGAGGATAGGCTATGAAAATGTGAATCCAAACCAAATGTAATATAACATTAGCTAGATTGCTAAGCTTGCTAGCTGTTACGTAGTTAGCATCTAAGGTAAAGCCTAGTAAGCCAAGTTGCTGTCCAGTGACACTAGGCAAGGACATAAATACAAAAAGGTTTTGCTCAGTGATAGTTATACTAATGGCAGGATTAGGCTATAAAATACTAATTCCAAACCACACATTGCCTAATGTGAGCTAGACCGCCAACATAGTGAGCTGCTAAGACTATGTGGAGTTGTAAATACATTGTTTCTTTTATTCCCCTTGTAGATGCCAAAGGGCAAAACTTACAAATGTCTCCAACAAAATTAATTACAATTTCAGTGTGTAGTGGAGCACCAATGACTTTTGACAGATTGATCTAACTCTGATCAAACTTGGTTTCATTGATTTATCAGACTAATACATTATATGTCACTCAAATACAATACAAAACCCAATATTAAAAGTGACTGTTGTTTGGATGCCATCTGTACCAGCGATGGTTTATTTACCACAGAGTCATGTTCAATTTGGTCTTCAAAGAAGTAATGGAGATCTGAGTCATCTTTTAATGGAACATCTCTATGTTCATCTACAATGATGTCACCCAGACCACCATGGGAATAATTGCGGTAAATTGCCCTTAAATTACTCCTAATAATTACAGTTGTTCAATCTATGCTATTACATCATTACCTAAACCATCTGCTATTTCTCATTCTATGATAAATAAACTAAATATGTAGGCAGGTGCGCATACACACGCGCACACACGCTCAATTTTTAAGTTAGAAATGTGTGTAGAGTTATTGTGGCAAAAAAGAGACGAGAAAGCAATCAGAAAAAGAGACAGTCACCATAGCCCTTGGTCAAAACACTGTTATTATTATGTAGCTGTCCGGGTCGTCTGATGAGCAGGAGAACGATGGGCTGGGTTGTAGCTTTGTAACGTTAGCACACACACAGACAGCTCCTAACATCCTGTCCAATAACCACCAAGAGAAGAAGACAAAGAATGGCCCTGTTTTCTTTCCCTGTTTTTTAAAGCATGATTATTCCAGGGTGCATTGATCCAGTCTATTCTCCATCTATTCTCACACAGGTAATGGATGGCATTGTCCCTCCTCAGCTCTGTTAGTACAAATAATTATTCATCAATATGCACTCTAGTCTTAGTTCGGAATATCATTTCAACACATGATTTATTCGCCCGCATGCTCGCTCGCCGTCTGCGTCTGGGACCCGGCTGCTTCTAGCTGGACAATCAATCGGACCAATCTGCTAAAGACCCTCCATTAGAACCGCTGATTAGGACTGATATGGAATGATAATAGCGTTTTGTATGGCGGTGGACTTCCTGTGGCTTCCTCACTTGTTGCGACGGTAACAGTATTGAACCCAGCAGCACTGTAGACCTGTTGGTGTTAAAGCTTTAGTCCTGTAGACTTCAAGTGGTTGAAGAAAGGTTCAAAATAATAAATACATGTACTGTATGTGTTTGCTTGATCATTAATATGTTCTCAGTGCAGTGATGGTTTTCATTCACAGAATTTAGCGTCGTTTTTGTATTCTTAACACGGCGCCTTTATGTGCTTGGTAAAATATCACTTGTTGTGACTTGTGTTGACAACGTCTTTATTATAAGTGTGTTGTAGCTTAACACAGATTTTAGAGGGTGGTGTCAGAGTTGTTTGTGTTTACTGCTTTGAAAGGTAGTTCAATCTCATCCGACAGGCCAAGAAAACACACCAGGTCCGCTTTGACGAAAAACCGTACAAACCTTTGAACAGCTGCAAAAAGGTTTTAAGTTGCTGTCTTAAGCCATCAGCCCAAGGTCATAACACGAGTTGGCATCGAGTTAATATCAAACTCATCCTGTCTGCCACACCAGTGTGTCAAACACAGACGTGCGGTCACACACACACATTCACACAGAGGAATAATCTCCTGGCTCTTTGCCCTGCCGAGACCTTGCGGTGGAATGTCACAGGGAGTTCCTCTACGGAGTGTGTGTGTAGTTTGACATTTGGAGAGGAAAAAGCCCTTCTTGGAGTCACTTTGAATCAAAGTGTGTTTGTTCCACCTGCCTGAACCCTGACTGTACAGACATCCTGTGTCGCTGTCACACCTGTCACGGGGGGGGTGAAAGGTCACTGGATCCTAAAGTCCGGGTCACAAACTGCACCCTATTCCCTTCATAGTGAACTACTTTCGACGATGGCTCATATGCCCTCGTCAAAATGACTGCACTATATGATGTGCCGTTTGGGACATGAAGTCCCACTTGCTTTCTCCTCTCAGAGCCACGAATCAATACAAAGGGCATATTTAGGAAATACATATAACATTAATTCAGAGTCAGAGACGATGTGAAATGGTATTGAACTTGTGTCTGAGATGGCTAGTACTGAACTGTTATGACTGAGATGGCTAGTACTGAGCTGTTATGTCTGAGATGGCTAGTACTGAACTTTTATGACTGAGATGGCTAGTACAGAATTGTTATGTCTGAGATGGCTAGTACTGAACTGTTATGTCTGAGATGGCAAGTACTGAACTGTTATGACTGAGATGGTTAGTACTGAACTGTTATGACTGAGAAGGCTAGCACTGAACTGTTATGTCTGAGATGACTAGTACTGAACAGTTATGACTGAGATGGCTAGTATTGTCAAGTCTGACACAGAGGGTCTGCTAATACTTAATATCTGAAATGCACTGGCTGGCTGAATTGTCTGCACACCTGATTAAAGTCTTCCCCACCTGGGTCTGATTCCAGGAAAAGGCCATGAAAACAAAGACCGCTAAATGTACTCCCGTTCGCTCAGACAGGGAGTTAATGTGGCAGATGAGGGCTACACCTGGGTTCAAACAGTTTTAGTGTGTCTGGTAAGGTCCAGACCTGTGTTCAAACTGTATTTGTGTGGTTAGTGGGTGCCAGACCTGGGTTCAAACAGTATCAGTGTGGCTGGTGGGAGCCGTACCTGGGTCCAAACAGTATTAGTGTGGTTGGTGGGGTCCAGACCTGGGTTCAAACATTATTCCATGTATTGTGGAAACTAGCTGTGTTGGAGTGAGCTTGCAATGCACAAGTAACAACAGTAATTGTTCTCCCGGTGTAGGTTTAAGCTAATCTCCAACGTATTTATCTAGATGATGTCTAATACTATCCGACTTGTGAATAATGGGGACCTCACTGTCGAAGAAAGGCAGCAGGCTGGGATGTGGATCTGAGACGTGGGACAGCCAGCTGGCTCAGGTCAGGTCTGCTCATAGCTACAGGATCAGGCCTTTCATAGATTACACACCTCTAAGTTGGCACCAGCCATGCCTTTTCATCCCACTCTCTGACACACACGTACACACACACACACACATACACACACACACACTAAAGCAAAATGTGAAAGTCTCATCAGAAGAGAAAGATGAGTGGGTTTTGGGATTCCCTTTGATAGCAGAGTCCACCCGTACTAAGAAACCACATCACACCTCTTAACACTCTCTCATCCTCTCTGTGTTCCTCTGTCTTCCTTTTTCTATTCCTCCCTATGTCTCTCTTCATCTCCCTCTCCTCCCTCTTCATCTGTCTCTCTCCTGCCCAACTCACTGCTGCCCCCTACTCTTTAGTGTGGAATCCTTTCATGTTCTCACTGTTAGTCCCACAGCTAGGACCATGCCCGTGTCTGCATTAGAGACCCGGAAAATACACTTTTACTGTACTGGGCTCTTTTGGAAATAAACAAAAGGTCTTAGGCCTCATTCTTTTTTTTTATCATGGAAACAGCTTTGGGTTTTTTTGATGGTATACCAGAGTTTTTTTTTAAATTGAAAAATCAAAACATCGGTCAAGAATTGTTTTGTCTTACCCATAATGAACTGGAGGTCGAGGCAGTCAATCTGGTATTGCACCTTCCCCTATTGAAACCAGCACGCAACGAGGATTTGAATAACTCACAGAGAGCTAATCCTCTCCCTCACACTAATCATAATGTGTTTTTCTTCCTGTTCTACGTCTTAACATTTCTTATGCGATGGCTTTAGAAAGTGAACAGAGTGAGTGTGGGCTGATGAATTGAGAGAGTATTTAAATCAAGAGCCGGCTGGGGTTAATCTCTCTAAATCCAACCTTCGTCTACTTCCATTACTCCACTCAGGTGTGCATTGTTTTCTCTTTATTTTTTTTTATCTCGCTCCACTTGCCCTTCTTTTTGAAATTCGAGGCAGTAAAGTAATTTCATTCAACGGTAAAGCTAACATTGTCTCCATTTTCTGTACCAAAATGGCGTACAAAGTACTTTAGGCTTTACATTACAGTATATCAGTAAGCTGACAGGAGCATTTGCAGTA
>JACXGI010007751.1:15941-36148 GCA_016801175.1 Esox masquinongy
TATATATATATATATATATATATATATATATATATATATATTTGACTGAAACTTTATTACTAAGATCCCGGGCTTAGATTACAGTGGGGATTATTTTTTGGCATGGATATGATATTTCTCGCTCTCCTTCTTTCTGACATTGGAGCCCTAAAGCAAAACAGCCCAATAAAAAGAAAGACAGCTTCATAAACTGATTTCTCCACAACACCCTGAAGCTTCGCTCGGCTCAATAAGGGATACCATCTTTGGGGGAAAAGAATCTGAAATATCCCCAGCTAGCACCACCAGTCTCTTGCTGGATCTCAAATGGCACCTAATTCCCCAAATAGTGCACTACCCTATGGGCCCTGGTCGAACATAGTGCGCTGAACAGGGAGAAGGGTGTGATTTGGGATGCAACCTCTCATGTGATCTACCACAGGGACAGAAAGCAATAACAGGAGATGAGGCAGAATAAAGATTGTGATTCTGGACCCAATTCTGGCACTCGTGGCATCGCTGAGGTTTTTTGTCATTTGTTTTGTATCCCCACTATCTTCTCAAAAGTGATGCTAAAGAGCTACACTCTACTCAGGGCATGTGGTTTGTTGTGTTTGTATTCGTATGAAATAACCCATGTCTGCTGCATCGCTCTCCCGCAGTTCCCATCAACCCCACCCGTCAATGTCTCCATCCACCCCACCCGTCGTCTTTATTCGAGGTACCACCCCAGATTTTATTACAGATCCCTGTTCCTGTTTGAACTCCTGAGATTCTTGCCAAGAAACTCACAGGAGAAGACATCTCTCTCTTCCACTTTGTCTCTCTCTCTCTCTTTGTCTCTGGGGACTTTTCTATATTTCCAAATCTAGTGAACATGCTTATTGTGGGGTGCGAATCCTCCTGCCATTTCCTCTGTTCTTGTCAGCACTTTGATGCTCTGCACTTGTCCTGCATCTGTCTGTCTAACAGAGTTTATGGGACAGATGCTTCACTCGCCAGAGGACTGGAAGAACATCTGTGGATCGTATTTACTTAGAAACTCCTCAGAAACTCAAGTCTTCTCCCTCAAATATGCTCAGACTAAAGTTTATTGCATTTGATTTATATTGTCTCAAGTGGTTTTCCAAATGTAATTCTTTGAGTATTACAAAACAAGGCTGAGTTTAAAATGGAAATGTAGGAGTTAGTTTTATTTTGTAATGGGCAATGCCGTTTAATGCGTGGGCCTAGACTGTATTGTACAACTTCAAAAAATATTTGAACAACTTGGACGTGTACTCAGTTACCTTCATTAGGTCCATCTGCGACCCCAGGACTCGAATGCTCACATTACATTATGGTTCCCCAGTTGATCCGGTTCTGCGTTTCTCACTTGTCCTAGGAAAAAGAAAACCTCTTTGCCATCATTGTTTTGTTCTCACACGCTGACAACTGAGTGCCCATTAGCTTTTGGCTGTAACCCAAATCGCCTTGAAGGCCCCTCACACTACATAAGCCATGACCAATATTTCTGACATGTCAGAACATAATTGGCCCATCCAAAGCGGGTGGGAAGAACGGAACGGCAGTTAACGGTAGGTCTTTGACCCACTCCCTCCGTGGCCCCAGTCTCATGGACTAATATGTCGACAGATGGCTTGGTTTGAACCCATACTTGAGGTTCTGTCATATGTAGTTTAATTCTCAGTTGGGTCATGTCCCTGTCAAGCTGTGGAGGTATGAGGTAGGTGCAGAGAGCATACCCCAAACCAGGTACAGGAGCTCCTCCCTCCTTGGGGTACAAGTGTCTAAAGCAAAACTACTTATTTCTAGAGGCAGGTGAGGCTCACAGTCCAAGCAACATTCAGACATCATCCATCACCCCTTCTCTCTACTTTATCTTCCCCTGCTTGGTGGGGGTTACTATGGGTTAGGGTGTTGGGAGGTGAAGGGTGGTGGACAAGGAAGGGGAGTGCTGCTTTAGTCTAGCTGCATTTTTTATTCTTTGTACAGTAAAGATCTGGGGACTATATAATGTATTTCATGTCAGCTCTGGGTCTATGACATGGCGAGATACTTTAAAATGAGTCACAGCGCGATATAGTAGGCTCTATGACCCTGTCTCAGTCAGTAGCCCTTTTGTGTGAGCCCCTTCCTCCCTCGTTTGGCATCTCCTCAGCCTGCAGAAACAAGCCACACAAAAGAGGAGCAAGTTTCAGTGGGTAATTGGGATAATAATTATTGGGAGGTTAGTGCCAGCTGGGTGACTAAGAAGGTCAGGAAGCTGCATGCGGTCAGGCTTATCTCTGTGTAGGAGCCGGAGCTGGCCTCCATATGGAGGCAGACAATGCTCAGTCCTGCCCCAGGATGCCCCACACAACACTGGGCACAGACAACCATTCCTCCCCTGGCGCTACACGGGCTGGATGCACCGGAATGGGGGTTGGGTGGGGTTGAAGGAATAGCGGGAGAGAAGGAGAAAGGAAGGTTGTGGGGGAGCGAGAGAAAGAGAGAATGAGGGGGAAGGTGAGAGAGGAAAAAGGAAAGCCAGAATGACAGAGGAGCTGTTTTATGGAAGTGTCAACACTGAGGGTGTACCTTCATGATCGTAGTCCCCATACGTTCAGGAAGTCTGTACACCTACACCTGGCTAGAACGGAAACATCAATATCTATATAGCACTGGACCTTTTTTTAGCTAAGCTAAGCTACCTTTATACACACTGGGGTAAAGCGGAGGCAGGCAACGACTGTTTAAATTGTCTTTTGTTGGTTAGCTTCTCCGTCCCCTCCTTCCCCCCTTCATCTTGCTCACTTATGACCTTACTGCTTACTTTGTTGCCATGGCACCAGGGCACCCATAGCAACGCGCTTTGAGCTTCATAACTCTTGACTTTTACTGTGTCAGACTCCTTTTAATCTCTATTTTACTGAAGGTTTTATTTGATTCAGGCCCTTTGGATGGCTATCAATGGCCAGTTCAGCAGTAGAAGAATGCTGTGTGCGTTCAGAGGTCTGAAGGTGAAAAAGGGCTGCCAGCACAATGTTAGTCCCACGGCCCCTTTAGATTTTCCCTTCACAGAGCTGTTAAGCCAAAGTTACAAAGTGCCCCTTTTCCCTTTCTGTTCTCCACTGACATTGAGACAGGGATTGTGTGAAAGTCATCTTTTTTAACGATGGTCGTTAATCCCAAAGGGGGAAGCTGTAATCATACCTCACTATCATGTCTCAGTGAAGAAGAGGGGCCTGTTTTTCTCTCCCATATCCTTTTTAATGTGTTTTAATTTAATTAAAAGGGAAGTTGGCACCGTGTGGCCGATCCATTACTTATTCATAAAATGACTTTGTTTTCTTCCTGTGACCGACCTGTTAATCAGACGACAAGCCTGTGGTAGCCAAGCTGTAAAGTACACAGGCCAACAAAGCCCTCTGTGACATCCAACTTTAATGTCTGTGTTAAAAGAGGTCACCACTTCAAGCTTTGTGAAAACAAACAAGGTGATAGGAGGAACATTAAAAGCCCTGAAGAAGGAAAAGTAGTTGAACGAAATGGAGTCGTGGCTTCAAATCCTATCATTCAGTTTTTATGCTAAATTTGCAAACCATTAGAGTAGAGTCAGGCAATATCGACTAAAATCCCTAGTGCAATAAATTTACTGAATTGAAGCGAAAACATAAATGGAACCATACATTTCCCATGAACAATCACCCATATTAGACGATTTATTTAATTTCAAACCTCACATTTATCCAGAATAGGCAGACATTTTAGCTACCTGTGATAGGTGGTTGGTATGGTTGATGTTGTGTGTGGTACCATGTGTTGGTAAATGGGTCTGTAATAGATAAGAACTGGTTATGTGTGGTAGAACCCAGCCTCTCTCCTCAAAGGCACTGGCTTGTCTCTGAAGTGTTCGTGTGGTGACCATGCCAAAGCACCTCCAGCAGCGCCGTCTTTGGTCAACAGCCGACGCCATGGTGACAACTTGCCGTCTGAGTATACGCTAAAGGGAACACAACGTTACAGACTTCTGTGTGTGTTCAATGGGTGTGTGTGTGTGCGTGCGCGTCTCGAGGGTTGAGACTCCATTAGCACAGGGTTTCCTCTTGAAGAAGCATGGTGACAGAGCGTGTCTCTATCTCTCATTATGACAGTATCCCTTTATCTCGCCCTAGTTTTCCCAGGGAAAGGGCTAAGGACCGACCTTGTCTCCAGCCACAGTGTTTAATTGAGTGTGTCCCAACCGGTACCCTCTTCCCATAAAGCTTTGGTCTGAAGCAGTGCACTGTGGGTGCCAGGTGGGTTTAACCAGGGCATAAATTTTTGGGGCATTTTTGCAGTCTGTCTCATTCAACTGGAATGTTTCTGGAGGAACAGCCTGTTACTGTTGGACCATACGATTTGACCCATTAACACGTGCCTGTGAATTGCCTTTATTAAAATGTTCTTAGCTCGGAAATCTTGCAGTCATATTAGAGGGGTGGCTATTTACGCTACATAAGCTTTCAGATGTCTCTGTTGGGAAATATCATAATGGCCTAGTGCAAATATGGACATATGTTAGTAAAAATCCGCTCTTGGCAGGAATGAAATTACTGGCTTTCAGTTCTTCAATGGTCAGGGGAAATATAACGATAATCTTTAACAGCCTGTATAAGTGCTGCAAAGTCCTCGCTTCGTCTGTGTCTCATAAGGATAATAGAGAAATCTACACACACACACGCACACACATCACAGCTAGCGAACCATAGACTGAGACTAAAATGTGTGCCATGTATCAGTTTTACTGTCAGTTTTTCTCCACTTTAATTGAATTTGTAGAATATAATTGATTCTTCTGTAAAAGTGGACATTTGCACTACGGTCAAAAAAACGTCCATATTGGATAAATCGTTTAGAAATGACAGCATCTTTTCTATGTAGTCCCCCCATTTTACAGTGCCAAAAGTATTTAGACATTTGGATTCACAGTTGTTTTATTAATAGGCAGATGTCTGTTCACAGTGTTAAAGCATGTCTAGTCTGGTGCTGGTGTCTGACAACATGAGGACCCAGTGTTGAGGCAAAAATGTGATGGCCCCATTGACCCATAGTGCACTACTGACCAGATACCTTCTGACCAAAGGTAATACACTATATAGGGAATATGATACAATTTGGAACACTGGACATTGATGCCCGTTGTCATGTATCAAAGTTGGGGGTAGCAAATGTTCTTTCACATCCTGTTTTCTTTATTAGCCAGTAATCATATTCCACTGGATAATTTGTGAGCTTTTGCTGATTTATTTGCCGGTCTGATATGTACAAAAACTTGATATGATTAAATTTTAGAACCCCCCTATTGCTCGAAAATGAATGGTCTTTACCACTAACCTAACCACTACATCTGTTGCCGGCATGCCCAGTGCCCCAGGCGAAGTTTGCTCATTTTAGAGACCAGTCTTCCAGGGCAGAACAAAGTTTTCCAGTCCCTGTTTGTGAATGTCTTGTGTCAGTCTACGGAGGTGAAACCTAAACAATTTCCATCTTGGGCAGGAATAACTTACGGGCTGAATTGCCCTATGATGGATGCCTTTAATCTCTGAAATGCTTGATCTCAGATTCAAAGACAAAGTCTCCCTCATGGTTACAGAATCAATACAACTTTCATATTCAAAATGAATTTGTTTGGTCCTTCTTGGCATGGATACAACAACCCAGCTTTAAGATCAACATTCCGAGAGGGCAAGCCAATTGGCAAAGAGCGTTCACGGTTTCCAGCTGCTGGTGAGCTGCCCCATTGAAGTTGTTGTCCTTTTTTAATTTTCCTGTCTCATTAATTTTTAAAAGATCAGAAAGTACATACGATTTAAGATTCATGATTTTTTTATTAGTCTGCCAATTTATTTAAAAAATAAATTTGTTGGTATAAAGTTTAGTTTGATCACAAAAGCAAAAACCCTATTTTTTTGTCTATTTGAATGTTCAAAAAACATTCCTTAAGATGATGGATTTGACGTGTGTGGGGACATCCGTTAAAACTGACAGGATTAAATCTGCTCTACTGTAATGATTCCCAAATGGCACCCTATTCCCTACAGGGTTCTAGTCTGAGGTAGTGCACTACATAGGGAATAGTGTGCCATTTAGCACAGGGCCTGCAATATGAGTCAGGAGTGTTAAATGGAAGTCTCAGCATCTCTGTCACTGTGTAGACTCTCCATACTGAATCCCTTTTTTACGACTCGTCTGAACAAAAGTAAGCCTTTTAACGGTGTGACCCAGTGTCGTGCCGCAGACACAGTTATATCATCTAGAAGTTTCAGGCCTTTTATGCCCTCCTCTGAGAAGTTCACCTTGGTGGTTGGTTGGGAAATGGAGGGCAGTGCTGTTTTAAGATGATAATGGTCTTTAATCTGAGCCAATGATGATTTATCTGCACCTGGCCAGCCTCCCAAGCTCCGACTTTAAAGCATGAAATGGAAAATATTACCTTGGAAGTCATCAGTCACTTTGAATTTCTGAAGGTGGAAAAGGGTGAGAGAGAGAGTGAGAGAGAGACAGAGAGGTCTCTCTATAAACCTTCTTTGCAGCTCCAATCCAATTTGGCAGGAGTGTGGAGTTATCCTTAAGCCTGTCAAATATACTGACAAGCTGAGCTGTCACTTCTCATACGGTCCGAATCGTTGCTATTAATAGGCCCCTGTCACCTTTAGCACGCTGATGCATAATGACATCACAGATACAACTAACAATATAAAACACAGTTTTGCCACTATATTCCAATAAAGAGTAGAAAAGCTGTCAAATACAATTAGGTCACTTTTCCTAAATCTACCTAAAGAGGAATTATCCATTTAGCAAATGTAAAATGAAATATCTCTTAAGACCTTGGACTGTTCATTTGCCATACAGATCACAATCAAAAGCTCAATTACCTGCCGGTGGACATTAATAAGATCTCAGTGTGACACAGCTTTTCAGAGGCTCCGCTGGCCCCCACTCCTCAACACTTGTCTCAGGCTTGGTCCCAGCCTTACCTGGGGGAGATCAGGTGACAGAGAGGTTTTAGTTTTACCAAGGCCGCCATTGTTCACCGGCTCCATAGAGTTAGACAAACAAAAGGCCCAGTAATTGAGGCACTCCCACAAATGCTTTTGTTCCCATGGCCTCACACAAGCTGGGTGGAGACAGGGTTAATGAGGGATTTTGGGGGTGAGGAGTGTGTGTGTGGAGGGGGTCTGCCTTGATTCTTGAGGAGTTCAAATACAGGCAGCCAGCTACCATCTGTGTCAGAACCCAGGGTCTTCGTATTCAGGAGTCAGTGTTTAGTTGGCTAATCCACTAACACTTGTCAGAGAGCTGGGGAGGGAGAGTATCTTGGCTTCCCCTTGATAACCAAACTCAGTTACCATCCAGCCATTCCGCCAGACTCCTGAAGGGGACAGTGTTCCATGCCAGGTCCCAGTTTCAACTCCACTCCAACTGCTCCATTTTGCCTAAGTAAAAAAAAGCTTCAAAGATTTTAAGCCATTTTACCCTCTGTTCAACCGGGCATAGGCATATGTATTTCATTTGGACTTTAAAAGGCATTTGTTGCTGGCTGTTCATTCACACTTTCATAAGTTTGACCATATGGTCCGTCTGTAACAAAACCACAACGCAAGTAAATACAGATTGTGGCTGTTTGGTATCAGATAGGGTTCACCTATGTCTTAGCGTTGAATCTGTCCCCTCTGTTTTACTAAGGATTGAAGCAGAAAAATTAGAAGAGACTACGCAGTGATTTTATTTTCTAATAACTCCTAATTTCTTGAGGAAAAAAAAGAATAGATTTGGATAGAAATCACCTGCAGGAATGGCGAAAGGAAAAAACAGACACCCCCCCCAGTGCAGTTACGACAGTTTGGCAGCTTAGCTTCTTGTTGCCATGTCATCCTTATTAGTTCTATGGTGAAATGTTCTGAGAAACTCGATCTCTCGGTGTTGATCTCGCCAACAGCCAAAGCCTGTCTAGATTTACTCTGCTGGTTGCTAAAATTCCCCCAAGGATCAGTAGAAACAACTGTCATGGGCTGAATGGGTTAAGCAAGGCCGGAGTAGGTATATAAATGACTGTGCACTCAGAGTCACTCTCACAAACACTCAAACACACACACCCAGACATACACACCGAGAGAGAGAGACGCACACTCATTTGTCCAGAGCAGGTTTAAAATTGACCAGTGAGACCTTCAGTACGGCTTTAATCGCGCACACTCTGGCACATACAACTTTGTGTTGCATGTACGCACACACTCACTGTTCAGGCCGAAGCAGGTATATAAATGACCATTGAGACCTTGGGTCCTGGCTTAGCTGCTGCCTTGCTGAGGGTCATATCTGTTATGAGCTAGGCAGCTGGGTGCTGGGGACTCTGCCACCCCCCCCCCCACCTCCACTCTGTTATTCTAAAAGCTCGCCTGGAAGCTGACAGGGCTGACCTCAGTGCTTTCTCTTTGAATGTTCTGACAGTTCCGGCTCCTCTTCATCTTACTGTAAGAGCACAAGACAAATAGAATACCTTCTTAGCATAGCCCTGCTGCAATGTCACCCGGCTCATTTTAATAAAAAATGAAAAGAAAATTAATATGCATGAGGCTTTATTTAAAGTGACTGGTATATACTGTATAAAATACCATACGCACACATATATACTGAATGTTAACGCTAATTAGACATTAGCCTTTGCTATTTATTTTAAATCACTTTTTTATTATCTGTCCAGCCTCAGCAATCCTAGTCAATTGGAAAAAATTAAGCATAGAATTCCAGACATTTACTCCCGAGGTTGATGGCCTTTCCATGGCTATGTTATTGACTGTGAATGAGGCTGATTAGGATGACAGTCACATATAGCTCACGGTCATGATAATTGAGATATTTATAGTAGTGGCTGTAGTCTAGAGGTCCTGTCTGTCACTCCTAAAGTGATTGATTGCTGATGTGAGATGAAGGATGTGCGCCAGCATTAACGCTAGTAACTGTCTGAGTCAGTCCCAGCCATAGCTCATTGTCTCTTAACCATGGCATGTATCCCAAACCGCTTCCTTTACCCTATACATAGTGCACTACATTCTACCAGGGTCTATAAGGGTAATGCGCTATATAGGAAATAGGGGGGCATTTGTGTTGCAGATTATCCCTGGGATTTTAAAGACGTCTATAGGACTTCATTATGGCAGAAAGCAACTGAAAGCAATAGTGGCAATTGATCAACGGCTTTGACAGCAGAACATTGTCACTGTGGTTTGATAATGACGGCTTGAATGCAGAGGTCAGGGGTAAAGATGTATTAACATATGTAAGGCACAGAGGTCGAAGAAAGATGGTGGTAATATATAAAACTCTGTTTTATTTTTACGATTGACAAGTGAAACTAAATTGAATTAGCTCACATTATACTTGGGCTTGCAGAAAAAAGCGCTTATAAAGAGCTTATATTCCCTTCGTTTCTTATCTAAATGCAATAGGCCTCATAATTTACTTGTCAGCCGACATGTTATGTCACATCTAGTCTTGGTTGACCTTTTTCTTTGGTAATAGCATTGTTCAGAACAAATGTTTACAACTGACTTTATTCTCCTTTTTTCCTTTGTTTATTCCCCTGTTTTTATGGGACCTCCATCTGTCTGTATCTGTCAACCTTCTGACCTGCCCATTGATTATTATACAACATTGATAACGTAATTGAAATGAAGCCTCTGGCTAGGAGGCTTTTTTTATCCAGACCCTCATCAGGGGTCGTAACCTTTGACCCCTCCCTCTTCCCCGGTCCCATAAGAAGGCTCTGGGCCCTAATTTAATAATGGAAGGACTGGCAGCAGAGGCGACACCCCACCACGTCCTCTACTCCCCTCCTCTCTGCTGAACTCCTACCCCCCGCTCCCCCTCTCCTTCACTCCTCGTCTCGTTCCTTCTCTCCACGGTACCCTCAACACCCACCCTCCTCACCCCTCCCCTACTCAGGGCACTTAGGACCAGAGACCAGCTGTGCCCGGAACAAAATCATTTGGATCCATTGTTTTTTTTTTATTCTGCTGTAGTACTTCCACTATCAATATTGTTGTTGTTTAAAGTGCCCCTTGCTTTCACAGACAACTACCTGACTGACTGACAAGTCCTGGTGGGCTGCCTCTCTTCAATATACGGTTAGGTCCGGAAATATTTTGACACTGTCACAATTTTCATAACTTTGGCTCTGTATGCCACCACAATGGATTTGAAATGAAACAACCGAGATGCAATTGAAGTGCAGACGGGGTTAGCAAAAGAAGGGGTTGAACAAAAATATTGAATGAAGTGTTTAGGAATTGCAACCATTTTCATACACAGTCCCCTTATTTCAGGGGCTCAAATGTAATTGGACAAATTAACACAATCATAAATATTTTTTTTAATGATTTTTAATACTATGTCGAGAATTCCTTTGCAGGCAATGACTGCTTGAAATCTGAAACACATGGTCATCTTTACACTGTGTTTCCTCTGTGATGCTTTGCCAGGCCTTTACTGAAGCTGTCTTCAGTTGTTGTTTGTTCATGGGTCTTTCTGCCTTAGGTTTTGTCTTAAGCAAGTGAAATGCATGCTCGATCGGGTTGAGATCAAGTGATTGTCTTGGCCATTGCAGAATATTCCAGTTCTTTGCCTTACCAAACTCCTGGGTTGCTTTCGCAGTATGTTTTGGGTCATTGTCCA
This sequence comes from Esox masquinongy, assembly GCA_016801175.1. Classification (NCBI taxonomy): domain Eukaryota; kingdom Metazoa; phylum Chordata; class Actinopteri; order Esociformes; family Esocidae; genus Esox; species Esox masquinongy. Next base: position 26,622 of record JACXGI010007751.1, read on the forward strand.
TCTGTAAAGTGAAGCGCCATCCAATCAACTTTGCTGAATATGAGCAGACAATATGTCCCTATACACTTCAGAATTCAACCGGCTGCTTCTGTCTTCTGTCACATCATCAATAAACACTAGTGACCCAGTGCCATTGGAAGCCGTGCATGCCCATGCCATCACACTGCCTCCACCATGTTTTACAGATGATGTGGTATGCTTCGGAACATAAGCCGTTCCAAGCCTTTTCCATACTTTTTTCCCCCATCATTCTGGTACAGGTTGATCTTAGTTTCATATGTCCAAAGAATACTGTTCCAGAAATGGGCTGGCTTTTTTTAGATGTGTTTTGTCTAATCTGGCCTTTCTTTTCTTGAGGCTTATGAATGGTTTGCACCTTGTGGTGAACCCTCTGTATTTGCTCTTGTGAAATCTTCTCTTTATGGTAGACTTGGATAATGATATGCCTACCTCCTGGAGAGTGTTCTTCACTTGGCTGGATGTTTTGAAGGGGTTTTACTTTACTGTGGAAAGGATCCTACGATCATCCACCGCTGTTGTCTTCCGTGGACGTCCAGGCCTTTTTGTGTTGCAGTGCTCACCAGTGCATTCTTTTTTTCTCAATGTACAAAACTGTTGATTTGGCCACTCCTAATGTTCCTGCTATCTCTCTGATGGATTTTATTTTTTTTTGCAGCCTAAGGAAGGCCTGTTTCACTTGGATTGAGAGCTCCTTTGACCGCATGTTGTGGGTTCACAGCAACAGCTACCAAATGCGAATGCCACACATGGAATCAACTCCAGACCTTTAACATGCTTAATTGATTAAGAAATAACAAAGGAATAGCCCACACCTGTCCAAGAAACAGATTTTGAGTCAATTGTCCAATTACTTCTGGTCCCTTGAAAAAGAGGGGGCTACATATTAAAGTGCTGCAATTCCTAAACAGTTCCTCCAATTCAGATGTGAATACCATCAAATTAAAGCTGAGAGACTGTACCTTAAGCCTATATTAATTATTTAACTGTAACTTGAATATATTTTGGTGAACAGCCAAAATAACAAAACTTGTGTCAGTGTCCAATTATTTCGGGACCTAACTGTACGTGTGTGTGCCTGTAGATGGAACAATGGTGGAGGTTGGCTAGTGGGGTTGACATTTGGCAAATGAATGTCTGCACTGTGTAATGTGGTGGTTGGGTAAATGAGATACTTTGCAGGTACAGACCTTGGTTAGCAGATTGTCCAGTCAGGCAGGGAGACCGGTGACATATCCGCTATACTAACAGACAGCAGGATATCTGTTTAGCTTATTAGGTCTGGTAATGGCTGTTTAAATGAACTATGTACCCTAATTGCCTAGTACACTACTTTTGAGCAGAAGATCTGGTTAAAAGTTGTGTACTATATAGAGAATAGGGTGCCATTTGGGTGCATCCAGGTCACTTGGCTAGAAAATACACAATGGTGGATTGTCCATACTAAAATAGCCAGCAGTCCTCCCCCAGGAAATCATACATCAGATGTCAAATAATAACACTACATTCCTCTATAAGTGCTGTTTTGCAGTATACCATCAATAAGGCCCATTTGATATCGAATAGGTTTATTTCCGCTGGTAGGACCATAGTGAATGTTGGACTTTTCCTCTGGTAGTTCAGGAGAGTGTGCCAGAGAGCCATTGAGTGTGAGGTCAAATGCATCCATGCTCTCGTATCTGGAGTGGACCCGTCCATCCATTCACATGCAAATCTCCCATCTGACCTATTTCAATTAAGTGCACCATAATTGCTTCGCCAGCCTGATTATTCTAGGCTTTGTCCCAAATGGCACGCATTCCCGTTCCACGTGCCCTTCTTTTGAGTGCCCTTCTGTGGTAAAAAGTTAGTCCACTACATAGGGAGCAGGGTACCAATTAGGCTGCATCTCTATTCTGATTATATGGCCCTGGCAATGAAAGATGGCTTCTCATATACTCTAGAGGACCGGTTTCAGTCAATCTAAATCTCATTCCCCATTCGCCGGTCTGCGTCAGAAGGTAAAATTGCAAGCCTCTTGAAATGTGACATGAGAATAAAGAGAGACTGGCATGTATTTAATAAGCTGCCTGGCACCGCTGAGGAGAAAACCAGCACATTCTACATGAGCGCGGAAAGGAAAGTATGACTGTATTACAACTGCCTTGGTCCTGGTATTCCTGTTAGTCGGTAACTCACCTCAAGGCCATATACTGTGTTCTGAAACAGTTCCTCAGTCTGTCGCCTGTCTCTGCTTTCCTCCTGTAACTGTGGCCTTGCCCTACTGGATCCAGCACATTTGTGCCTCTTAAACGAGGTGCCAGCCGACAGTCGGCCGTTCCAGAGTTCCTGGGAAGGAGAGAGGAACAGCTGAAGGATGAGAGTGAAGAGCGGGCACGGCACAGCGGCTGCTGTCAAGGGAGAGCTCCACTGCCTGGCATGGTGGTTGGTTTATAGAGGACCCGGCAGCTGTGTGCTGAGCCGAGCGCAGACCGACCTGGCGAGGCCGAGGCCCGTTGGAGGTAGACGCTCGTGGGTTGGGAACATGTGCTTCGACATATAAAAACGATTGAACTTGGAACAAAATCATTTTGGGAAAACTAAGAAAAAACTTGAAGGAAATGCTGAACCAACTTCACTTTCTCTCCCCTGTCTCCTCAACCCCATTCCTGCCCTTCCTCCATCTCGTTATAGCCAACTAAATCCATCAGCCCCTTTCCCTCTTTTCTCGTTACAGCTAGCTAATGCCCCGCTCCCTCTTTCTCCTGAGTAGTATCTCTCATTTAGCAGCCAGTTAAACCTCCAGACATGGCATCCTGTTTCGTTCAGCACTCATGGCATTCACACACACACACACACACTCCAGGATGTTCCAGGCATCCACACTTGGCCGACTGAGGCTTGGGCTCATCTCTAGATCCTCCACGGCTCCTGGTTGTCTAAGTGCTTACGGTTGTCTAGCTCACCTTCCGGCAACTTTTCATTCAGGCTCCAGTGTTCTGCTGAGTGGTATTTAGCTCAACCTGGGAGGGCGGTGAATATTAGTGTCACCATCTCAAGACCTCTGGGTACCATTGCCAATGTATGGCCAGATAATTTGATTAAAAAAAAAACCTGTTACGAACTACATATTTCCCGGAGCTAAAAGATACTTGGAGCAGGTTTTCCGGTAGTCATTTGCGTAAACAATTTTAATGGAGGCTAGTGTTATACAGAAGGCCTAAGCAGAATCCTACACAGGCCAACATTCCCTCATTGCCTTTGGACTGTCAGGTAAGCTGATATCTCATAAAACCAGTCATAAAAGCCTGATGGCCTCGTAAAAGCTGAGCTGGGGCCTGTTTAGTAGAACACATCACGCAGATGCCTTCACACCTTACGCATTTGCAGCTGCACCCTAAGCCCCATATTGGAAGCATTTGTTTTCCAGATGCCCTAACTACCACTCCCCATACAGCAATTATGGACAGTTATGAAGAGCAAATATTATGTAGCTGACAAGTGGAATCATTACTTTATTTTTCTCTTCCTCGCGTGTGCACTGCTTATTCCTGTGCATGCAGCCCCTCTGGGTTTTGGTGGGATTAGGAGGTCCTAATCATTTGCATGCACTGAGAAAGCTGCATCCCCAAGCCGAACGGCATCAGCAGCAGCGGAGCATTAGCAGCAGCGGAGCATTGGCAGTAGCGGAGCATTGGCAGCAGCGGAGCATTGGCAGCAGCGGAGCACTGGCAGCAGCGGAGCACTGGCAGCAGCAGAGGACTAGCAGCAGCGGAGCATTAGCAGCAGCGGAGCATTGGCAGTAGCGGAGCATTGGCAGCAGCGGAGCACTGGCAGCAGCAGAGCACTGGCAGCAGCGGCAGCAGCGGAGGACTAGCAGCAGCGGAGGACTAGCAGCAGCGGATCATTAGCAGCAGCAGATCATTAGCAGCAGCGGATCATTAGCAGCAGCGGAGCATTAGCAGCAGCGGAGCATTAGCAGCAGCGGAGGGGCCCATATATGATGCCATGAATACATTACACAGACCTGACACAGTCTCAGATATTCTCTGTGTTAAGAGCGCCTCGCAATCAATAGGCTGGGATTACACTGCTTAAGATCAAAGTTCATCTTTCTCCTTCTGGAGGACTGAGCTGTCAGTCACAGGCCCTAGTTAATGTTCTATATGCTCTCTGTGTGACTCATTTCCTTTCCCAGTTAAATAAAGTTACATAAAGGTTGACAGTTTGGGCTGTTCAGAAAGTTTGGTTTCATGAAGCAAGGTCATACATTTTAATTTCTTGCTTTGCAGACATTGTGTAGATGTGATCTTTTCCAGCAACAATTTGAAAAACAATTAGATTGACATGGTGTAGCCCGTGGGGTTAACTAAGTGAATTACAGGGAATGCATTTTTTTTACATATATAAATGCTGTCAAATATGACTCACTTCAGAAAGTCTCACCTTTTTTCCTAAAGGCTAATAACACTACTTAACAGTAGTTCATCTTCTGTGGTTGGCCAGAGTTTAAAACATTGACGTTCTATATTTGGACAGTTTCTATGGCGATACACCGCTTAGATTAACTATTCACCTCTAATAGAACAAAATATTTTCCTAGTAAGTTTCTCTGAAACATTCCAAGGAGGGTTCTACATCACAGTGAATATTAGTCAAGTGAATGACTATTACAACTTTTTAAATTTTTGCCAAGACATGCTTTCAATGTCTGAATGACAAGTTGCACATCTACCCCAGATTCTCATCAGATGTCCTGAGACACCGCTAAGGTAACTAACTAGCTAGTTTATAAGTGTGGCCACACTGGTAATGGCTTTGAGATCGATACATTCAATTAAACTGACGAAATTGTCAAGATGAGTAAAAAAAAAAATGTAATGTAATTTGGAACAGTATGTCCTTCACCTTTGCTACCTCTGTAACTGCTGATTAACCAATTGCTAGGTGAAACACTGAATATAATCTTTTACGCTATTCAGCCTGAATCATATAGCAATGTGGTGAGAAGTTGGTAGGATTAATTCAGTAACTGATAAAGATCTGACTGGAAGTGCTGAGCATCTGATTGATGGTCTTACCGTAATGAACTGTATGGCCAACGTTCTCTGTCCATGCACTACAGACACTAGCCGGAGAAAACCTTTTGTGTTCACCATTTTGTTTTATTAGTATTTTGAACGTATGCTGTGTACAAGCATCGCATGGCCTCTTGCTGTAAGCTTTCTTTTTATGTGGTTAATATAATTTTTCAGCCTCCTTGGTATTGAAAGCTGCTACAACGTACACTCACTTTGAGACAAAAGCCCCAAAGCTCTTTATGTTCGGTTTAGTCTGCCTTCCTTTACAAGTAACACATGATTTACTACATGCCAGAGTGTGACAAGAGGACATTGTAGATTTTCTCATCCCAACAAGACTGCACCTGTTCCCTCATATGATTTCACAGACTAACAGTCCCCCTTCAGAGAGAAAGAGAGAGAGAGTAGTAGAGGAAGATAGAGAGGAAGACAGAGTATTAGAGGAAGATAGAGAGGAAGACAGAGTATTAGAGGAAGATAGAGAGGAAGACAGAGTAGTAGAGGAAGAGAGAGAGAAAGACAGAGTAGTAGAGGAAGATAGAGAGGAAGAAAGCTCGCTTGGAACACCAGTGTTGTGTGTTTAATTCCCGAGGAGGGGACAGTTCATAAAAGTATGACAATATATGGTAGTCAGGAGTGGGGGAAATATGTGGCTTTGGGGGGGTCCGGGCGGAGTGTGGGGAACCAGTGTTTGTGACGGTCTTGAGGTGAACTAGGCCCTGCTTGTCTATATACTTTCCGATCTTTATTCTCCACGAGCACCCTCCAACCCTCCACCGAGTCCCCCAGGGCAAGGTGTTTGTTCTGCCCTCACAATAGTGGCCAGGCCCAGGCACACTGGAGGCCCAACCTCACCTCCCACACCCCTGCTGAAGAACCTCACTAATCAGACCGCCACGCTCCCTGGTCACGCTGCTTGCCCATGCAGCCACTTCTGCGAACAGCCTCGTCCGTGCCTCTCCGTATGGGCTACCGTGGAGCACGAAAGAAAGGGTGCTAAGCCCCCCTGCCACCAACGAGCCCTCGCCCCGTAGTAAGCACCCGCCCCACCCAGTCACATACCCACTGTGGGTCCTGAATCGCACACTATTCCACGGCAATGCAAGACCTCTCAATGGCGTTAAGACCCTGAAGCTAACATCTTATGAGGAAAGGGTGACATTTGGGATACACCCTGGTGATGATCGAGGATGTGTGTGTGTGCATGGGGAGGGGTGAACCGTGTCGGCACATCAGGGAGATGGGTACATGGGTGAAGTCACTGTTTCACAAATCCAGGGTATTAACGCCTCTAATAACCCTTTGTCTGTGTAGGCAGGCTGCAGCTGTCACTCACTGACCCGGCTGGCCAGCCGGGCCAGGGCACCAAGAGAGTAGCATGTCAGGGCTATTAATGGACAGGGAGAGAGGAGGAGGAACGAGCTTCAGAGGAAGACAAGAATTGAGACGGGTGGGGGTGAGAGACTGGCAAGTAGGGCGAGCCGGTAGTCAGACAGGGTCAGTCACATGACATTTGATTGCTGCCAAACTCTGACAGACGTGGCGGCTGATATGCATCGTTTTTCCTGTGAAGATTATAAAAAAGGGAAAAACTTGTATTTTATCTTCCTCTCTTGAAATGACCAGCAGTAATGCTGCTGATTTAATCATTCCCTCTAACGTTTCTCTAGATCGGCCATCTAACCAAATGCCTGCCCTGTCTTCACAACTAATACAGCTGCTTTGAAAAGAAATGAAAGTCTGCGGGGATGTGGAATAAATGTGAGTTAATCTTTGGAGTTGATGCCATACGGCTGTGGGCTAACTCAAGCCTTCGTCTCGTCTCATCTGTTCTATGAAGATATTGAGGACAGCGCCTGAAATCAGATCAGTGTGATATTATACGTAGCCGTTCAATAGTCCTGGGGATCGGATAAGACATAACAGCCTCTGTGATTTATAGTCGCACTGCTTCACACCAACCAGTTTGGTATGTTTTCTTATCAAACAGGCATCTTTCAGGACTTCTACATTACTATGCCAGTCCAATTTAGGACCCCTTGTGACCCATTAAACTCTCCCCAACTGTCGTTTTGATTGATTGAGCTTCTCTTCTGATCCCCAGGGAGTTGTTTGACTCTATAACGGTGACCCTTAAACTCACCTGTCAGCCTGTCTCTAATTGCATTACCCTTTCGCTAGCCGGCTGGCCGCTGACGGCATTTACTGGCAGGCTGGGATGCCATGGGTCTTTGATCCTGTGGCAGGGATTTATGGGATATTTGCATCCAACCTAAACCTACCGTTCTAGGTAAGTGTCCGGGTAGTTATCAAAGGATGACCGTTGCATGCCATAACAGTACTTAGCAGACCTATATAACCAGTGTCCATGGAGAAAGGCATCAGCAGGTGGAATCTCTCTTCCTCTTCTTCTCTCCATGTCTTCATCTCTTATTCCATCTCTTTGAAAACAGCAGATAGACGAAACATGGGATAACTACAGTGTTCTGACTCTTTAGTATTAATGAGTGTGTGTATGTATGTTTGTGTTTGGTTTCTCACGTGTAATGATGGTCGTTGGAGCACTGTGTGAACATTCCCCGTATAGGTGAAGTAGTTCACACTGACATCTCAGTGTTGACTCTTCCTGAGCCCCACTGTGAGTTCATCAGACACAACGCTAGAGCCTGCTGAGAAAGGCTTTTGCATGATGTAGACAGCTGAGAGACATTATCGAACAGCTAGAATGAGAGTAACAGCAAGAGTGAGATAGTTGGGCTGTGTGTGTGTGTGTGTGTGTGTGTGTGTGTGTGTGTGTGTGTGTGTTTGCACATTTCTGTGCGTCTCATTTCTTCGATATGGCCAAAGAGAGAGAGAGAGAGAGGGAGGGAATTTGGCCTCGGTCTCACGCTGACCTTTCAGTAAAAGAAACACACAGACAGATATTGAGTGACTTTCATTGTGCTGCAGAAAATGAGTGTGTAGGTAGGGTAAACGGCGTGGCATATGGATATTCATTTGATCTCCCTTATGCTGTTTTATAAAGCAGTTGGCCTATTTTTCACTGAGATATTAATTCAATAGAAGAAGACCTTAGAAACAGACAGCGAAGCTTGAGTTGTGCCTCGTCAAGACTGAGTGCGCGCGCACAAACGCACACACACACACACACACACACACACACACACACACACACACACACAATGCAGAGCAGCAGCTATCCTTAACCAGGAGCTTACAGTTACATAGTCTGTAACCTTTTCCCCAGCGCACAAACAATCTTCTGGTAACCCATGCTACCCTCCCGCCTCATTCATATTCATCCTTGCAGCTCTTCTGACCACCAGACGTTCATACACATTCATCCTAATTGCCGGGACAGCCTATTGACGCAAATTGCTGGCAGGTTATTCATTGTGAGAGCTTTTGTTTCAGAAAGCGGACATGGAGGACATCCCAAATGGAATCCTGTTGCCTACATGGACCAAGGCCCATGTAGAGCTCTTTGGAGGGAATAGGGTGCCATTTGGTAGTGCAGTTGTTGATGTATGTGGGGGGAGGGGGGAGGCAGTATTTTGTAAAGCAGTGACACTTGATGTGGATGGCAGGGTACAGCTACGATCATAGTGACTAATTGACTGTGGAGGTGCTTAAGCGTTTAGAGACTGGGGCCTGGCCGACGGCTGAATCCATCTTCTTTATATATGAGGAAAGGGCATACACACCTACGCATAGATGCACCAGCATGCGCCGTTGTTGGCTGCCGCTGTGGACGTTAGCTAACCTGTCCCCTGATAACTGTGGACGTTGGCTAACTTGTCCACTGATAACTGCGGACGTTAGCTAACCTGTCCTCTGATTACTGAGCACGTTAGCTAACCTGTCCACTGATAACTGTGGACGTTAGCTAACCTGTCCTCAATCAATCAATCAATCAAATTTATTTATAGAGCCCTTTTTACATCAGCAGTTGTCACAAAGTGCTTTTAAAAAACACCCGGCCTTAAAACCCCAAGGGGCAAACAACAGTAGTGTTGAATTTCAGTGGCTAGGAAAAACTCCCTAAGAAGGCCGAAATTTAGGAAGAAACCTAGAGAGGAGCCAGGCTCAGAGGGGTGACCAGTCCTCTTCTGGCTGTGCCGGGTGAACATATTAAGAGTACAAATTGTAATAATTAATAAATGCATGTGGGCTGAGTCCAGAGTCTATTTAAACTTAGTCCAGGTCGGAAGCATGACCAGATGGACAAGGACAGGGACAACACGGGGGAGGGGGGAGGTGTCAGCACAGTGGCAGCTGAAATCGTCAGGTATCGTCTTGATCTGCAACACAACCAGGAGGACTTTGGACCGGGACAGCAACGGGTCTTTCAAGCCTGGTACTCCTCAGGTGTGGGCCAGGACCTCATGTCCTCCTAAGTTTAAAACGGCAGGAGACAGGGAAAATTTAGAAAATGCATTCCTTAGATCT
>JACXGI010007752.1:0-11706 GCA_016801175.1 Esox masquinongy
CACACACACACACACACACACACTAACACCGTTTCACACGTGCTTGCCCGTTGTGAGTACCCAACGCTCATGTTCGAAGGTAAAACCAATCGACCGGCCAACTAATAGATACGAAACAACAACCAACCCTGGGCCTGTTGTTTTATCTAGCAGTTTATCCATTGGTTTTACCTGTTTAGACTATAAACCTAATCCATTTAGTGAACCTCCGCACAGGTAGGGGGAGCTCTATAGCAGATGGCCGGATAAAACACGCTCGTCTCCTGATGAAGAATAACACCAGTGACGCTACCGTTTAGTTTGTCTTCCAGTATATTCTGTTAATATACTGTGTGTTAGTGGGAGGGTAAAGGAGGTTGTGTTTGTACATTGTGTGTGTGATGCGTGAATGTGTGCCGTTGCATTCACACATTGTTAGGAAACATGGGCGTAGGTCAGTTTGTTGTCGCTGGCCTTTTGGTGGCTTTTGGCTATCACCATCGCTTATTCTGTAGCAGACGGCCCATTGGGTAAATGTGTAGCGAGTATCACTGGCCAATCAGGAGACAGGTACTTTTCCGCGGTTTTAAAAAAGGAAGTTTAACATTTTGGATAATATATTTAGTACACAAGTAAATGTTCCATAGTTTTCTGACTAACAGCAATTGGTCAGTAAGGGGGTTCGCACTAGAGGCCGAGTTGCAAAGTGAAAATTGCCGGGCAATACAATACACTATGGCACACAATATAATATAATACAGTTTCTACATTATTGTTAAAAACATGTTTGATAGCAAATAAGATCTTTTGGTCTATGGCCAGACAAAATGATAACAGTGTGGTTAAGATTTGGTTTAAAATTGGATTTTGGAGAGGTAAATATTGGCTTAATCATGAGTTGGGAACTCAGCCATGTAGTGTGAACCTTACAAGAACTCTGACCACGAAGATTCTGTTAAGGATGTTTGGTTCAGTTCCGTTAACATTCAGTCACTTCGGGAGACGAATTGAAATATACCTACCTTTGTTTTCTGCGAGGATTTCTTTCAATTTTTAAATTGATTTCAATTCCCTGCCAACACAGCCTGAGTGGAGACCGAGCTGCAGCCAAGTTCTGTGTCTGTAGGCCAACTGACATGTGGACTCAGTACAGACAGTGAGATGCGCCATATTCAAACGAAACCCTTCCTTAGCCATTACCTATGGAGCTCCCTTTAACCTCGGCCCCTTCCCTGTTCCCTAACCTGGAGGTTCAGAGCACAAATCCTACCGCGGACATGCCCTTTCCCTCAACCTGTCCACCTGATTGGCTTTCCACAGAGGCTGCTTCGCATGGACTTGCCCGTTGCCGAGGACAACTCGGTGCATTTCAACTCCACCCTCATGGCTTTGATCCGGACGGCGCTCGACATCAAGATCGCCAAGGGTACGACCTTCCCGTTCCTCGTCCTCGAAATGTTTCACAACGTCCTTTTTCACTCCGTTTATTTCTCTCTTCTTTTCTTCCTTCACTGTCTCGTTCTCTCTCTCTCATTTTTCTCCATTCTCTTCTCCCTGTCTTGTCCTTCCTGTCCCTCTTCTCTACCGTAGGTATGATCGGTTCCTTTGGCCGTGTTCTTCAGATTGTGTTGATGTGGCAGACCTTCATAGATGCTCATGTGAAATTGTGAATTAATGAATATATGTTTTGTTTGTGTGAATGTGTACACGTATGGCTGGATAACTTTGCATGCATATTTGTGTGTGTGTGCGCGTGGGTGTGCGCGCGCTTGCACTTGCTCGTGTGCTTTCCTGCGTTTGTGTGTTTTTGCGAACGCTTGTGTGGATGCGTGCTTTTCCTGTGTGGTTTCCTTTGCGTGTGGGCGTCTCTCTCTGTGTGCACGTGTGTGGGCGTGTGCGCACGTGCGCTTGTGTTCGTATGCATATATGTATGTGTGTGTGTCTCGGTGTGTTTGTGTGTGTGTGTGTGTATGTCTCGGTGCGTGCGTGCGTGTGTGTGTGTCGGGCCACGCAGGAGGAGCAGACAAGCATCAGATGGACGCTGAGCTGAGGAAGGAGATGATGGCCATTTGGCCCAACCTCTCCCAGAAGAACCTGGACCTCCTGGTGACGCCGCACAAGTGTAAGTTACACTACGAACCACGGCAGACACCCACTGCTGTGTGGAACCGTGTAAGTGTGTCCGAAGATCACCAACTCACCAAGAGGACAGCTTCTACTAAATGTAATCACTCACTGCTCCGCACCCCCTGATCAGGACCACCGTGGGCCCTAGGACCGCACACGTGTAGCGCAAAGCACACACGTTTCTACCACCGTATCGCCCTACTGACACGGGCCGTGTCCTACTTGGACCAGGCCCTCGGGAGAGGCCTACACTGCCCCCCCCCCCCCACACACACACACCCTCCTCACTGACTGGGTTCCTGCATCAGGGGGTGCCTGCTATAGACCCAAACCCTCTATAGAAGTCTTTTCACTACAGAGAGTTTATACAGGCTTAGGAGGAGTCCACATTACGCAGGGGTATAATACATACACCCTACTGCTGATATACAGTACCGTAGTAGTATATAGTAGTATACAGTACATTAAGGTATAATAGTAGTATATAGTACTGTACATTAAGGTATAATAGTAGTATATAGTACTGTACATTAAGGTATAATAGTAGTATATAGTACTGTACATTAAGGTATAATAGTAGTATATAGTACAGTACATTAAGGTATAATATTAGTATATAGTACTGTACATTAAGGTATAATAGTAGTATATAGTACAGTACATTAAGGTATAATAGTAGTATATAGTACTGTACATTAAGGTATAATAGTAGTATATAGTACTGTACATTAAGGTATAATAGTAGTATATAGTACAGTACATTAAGGTATAATAGTAGTATATAGTACTGTACATTAAGGTATAATAGTAGTATATAGTACTGTACATTAAAATATAATAGTAGTATATAGTACTGTACATTAAGGTATAATAGTAGTATATAGTAGTATACAGTACATTAAGGTATAATAGTAGTGTGTAGTACTTTACATTAAGGTATAAAAGTAGGATATAGTACAGTACATTAAGGTATAATAGTAGTGTAGTACATTTAAGCACTAAATTGTATGAAAGTATATGGTACCCTACATTCAAATAATAACAAATCATATGATTACGTAGTATACTACATTAAATTGCTACTATATTATAGCAGTATATTGTAAAGTGCATTAAAGTTATAATACGTTAATGTAGTATATAATTCAGTGCATTGAAGTAATAATATATAATGGTGCAGCAGAATGCATTACATTAATTACTAATATAGGAGTATATGCAGTGCATTCAAGTATTAATATATTATAGTTGAGTATGATACATGAAAGTAGTGATATATTATCTTAATATAATAAAATAAATTCATAAATTAGTATATTATAGTTGTGTGCAATAAAGTACATTAAATTAGTGATATATTATAGTAGTATAAAATAAAGTGCAATAATATTCAGTGTAGCGTAGCATGTTGCGTGTTTGTTTTATATATCTTACGTCAAAATTAGTTATACTTCACTGAAGCCAGAGCATGCAATGTTGATGAAGTACTTCATAAAGTATTGCACTATACAATTACTGTCATTATGAAGTATTATTATGAAAGTTGAAATGCTGAAGGACTTCTAGCCATTTCTCTGTGAATAGAGTGTCATTACTTTTTCCGACATAGATTTCAGTTTAAAACAAAGCTCAATGTTTTTCTGATGTTTAATGTTGTTTGTTTCACCCAAAACTCTGGGCGCCCTTCTAGAGTTTATGGAAAAAATTGAGCAACTGTTTTTGGGGCAGGATTGACTCTACACATGACGATCTGTGATCAGTGAAATGGCTATTCAGTCCTCCGTAGAAACAATATAAGCACTCTGCCTGTTTGAGATCAACCAAATATATATATTTTTATATATATATATATATAGTTAAAAGAAGAAAAAAGGAACTGCTTGTGAAAAGACTATTGGCTCCGTTGTAATATAGTGCAGTGTATAAATGTTGGATATGTGGCGTATTTGGTTGTAATTGCCTGTACTTGTATCTGTCACGGCAACAAATGACACCCTTGAATCCTGAATGCTGATTGGCTCGGTAGCCATGGTATACAAAACCATAGGCCATGGGTCTGACATCACATCACTTTTTACTGCTCTAATTGCGTTGGCAACCAGTTTTTAATAAGTGGTCTCAGGGGTTTGTGGTATATACCACGGCTTAGCTCTTTGTCCAGGCACTCCGCGATATGTCTTGAACAGCTTTTAGCCATGGTATATTGGCCATATAGCTCAACTCCTCATGCCTTATTGGTTAGATATATCATTTTTGTACATGGCATAGTGCAGAATATAGTGCACTAGTTTTTAACCAAACTCCTATTGGCACTGGACTAGACAGCCATGTTATGTGGAGTGCCAGTCAGAGTGTCATTTGATTTGCCCACTCTGTGTTATGTATCAACAGGTGAATCTCAAAAGTATTTCCTTGTTTCCTTGCACCTTTGATTCCCCTGTATCCTCGATTCCTTGCACCCTTGATTAATCCACTCCCTGATTCATTGAATCACCCTGGTCTTTCTCGGAGCATTAGGGAAAAGACGGTCTGAGGAGCGGAGCCGCTCGTATTTCCCTCCAGCACGTTTTGATGCAAGGAATCGAGATCTTTTGAGGTTCGCCTAACAGTTGTGAGCACCGTGAAAAATTAGGCTGCACTGCTGTATTGCCAGAACTATCCCCCGAAATCAGTGAACGACACGCCGACCCGGCGCCCACTAGTCATAGTTTGTAGCAGAAACATTAGTTTCCAGTGCCCACAACTGTCTGTCTGTCTGTCTGCACGCTCCGTGTCCTGGTGTGTGGTAGGTGCATGGTGGGTCTCCCACACCCCCCCCCCCCCCCTCGTCTCGCGGCTCAGGGTCCCATCCACGTGATGGTCTAATCGAGGCAGGGTAACTTGTCCCTCTCTCAGCAGCCACAGACCTGACCGTGGGGAAGATCTACGCTGCCATGATGATCATGGAGTACTACCGTCAGAGCAAGGCCAAAAAGCTGCAGGCCCTACGCGAGGAGCAGGTACCCACTAGAACCAACCCAGAACCCCCCCCCCCACTCCAAGTGACCCCAAAAACAACCCCCTTTTATGGGCCCTTCAATCCACTTTCCTATAAAAACCACTGTCCTATAAACCCCTGTACCCCTTTCCTGCCCATCCATCCTTCACCCTAAGACTCCCAAACACCCCTAAACAAACTCCTGTCTAACCCCTATTCTGCCCTCCAACCTTCTTCCGTGATCCTTCAGACATGCGGAAATCCCCCTGCCCACCCTCTTTCCTTCCGTGACCCCTGTTGGCTCCAAAACACCTGTGACCCCCCGCCCCCCACCCTTTGCTCCCCTATGTCCTCGATCACCAGGCCCCTTCCCAGCATCTCCTGGCACCTCACTGAGGATTGACGGCAGGTCCGGTGTTCCTGGCACTGACCTGCGGCATGTTAACTCCAGCTACCTCCCTCTGCTACGGCACAACAAGGCTGTTTCTGTCTGGGTCCCATTTAGCATGAGGGACGGTTGGCTATCTCGCAGGCTGACAGCCGGCCTGGCTTTTCCACTCGCAACCCCTCTGCCTTCATCCTGCCCCGCCTCTCCTGAACCACTTGAGCACCCTAGCCATGGAGTTAGGTCGAACACTCTAGATAGATGTGACCCGTTGCAGCGCGGATGACGAGGGCTTTGTCCGTTTTGAACCGCGGATGCCGCAGTGGCACCGGTTCGCGGATGAGTTTTCGCTCTAACTCATCTCTCGACGTCCTCTCGGACAGAGACTGGAAGGCCTGGCGGTGAGGAGAGAGGCGTGGCTTAAAACTGTAAAAAAAAAAAAAAAAAATCAACAAAAATAAAAGGGATTGTTTTTTTAAATTGTCATGACTAATGATACAACATGGCCGCTGTGTGTCTGTCTGCACTCTGCTGTCCCCTACGAATGCGGTGTAAACGTGCCGCCTGTTCGTGTAGCGTGTGACGTACGGGGTAAAACCGTTTCTCCATTCACCCGCCGTGCCCCACCGGCCCCATGACCGGACGACCTCCAAACCTTCGCTCTGTGTCCGCCTCAGTGGTGCACCCTAAAATCAGAGTTTCGCGGGTGTTTCCCTGAAATTATAATTGGCACCGTCGCATTATAAAGGTTCTTGTCCGTGGGTTGGGGTGTCCCCAGGGGCGCTGTTCCAACTTGAGGTGAGTTCGAGTTAACGTGGACGTGTTACCATGGTTTACTGAATTAAGTCCGTTGCAAGCTGGACTACTTATCTCAAGCCTGAATTTGGGCCCTAAAGGTGAATGGAGTGTATGGTATTTTTAACCCGCCCCCCTGTCTATGAGTTTGTATGATCCTCCTGAATGCTGTCATCTCATTGGTTGCATTGACGGTCCAGTACCATACAGGCTCCTCCTCCTCAACATGACCAGCTGGCCCGTGGTGGACAAGATGTCTGTCTTTATGTGCAGTGTCCCGCATCCTCTCCGTACAGTCCCTGTTGTTCATCCTCTTTCCCTCCTTCCCATCCTTCTTTTCTTTCCCTTCTCCTCCCCACCTCCCTACATCTGTGAAACTACCTTTCCTCGTAAGTCTATTCTCCGGTGTTTGTATTTACAGTCTTTGTTTCCTCTTGTATCGTCTGACCACTGTCTTACTGCTTCTCGTTCCGCTGCTGTAACCTGTCTCTCTGTGTCAACCTCAGGTCTGTGCCTTTTCTGTCCATTTTGTGATCACTCGCTTTTCTACTAAATCCCGCTCTTCTATCACACGTCTACCCCCTAGTGTTCTCAGTCTGGATATTTCCCTCTCACTCTCCTGTCCATTCGTCACTCTGACTTGATTTGTTCTTCCAGGAGGGGGGTGGGCTCTTGATTTCTCAAACCCTCCCTGATTGGTCAATCCAGGGTGATTGTCACCAAGCTCGTCTAACCGGAACACCTTTCTTCTCTCCGTGTGTTCTGTCAACTCTGGTTGGTTGTTTGGATGTTGAGCCCGAGGTTCCTGATGTAACCATTGGACGCTCATGTAACAACACCGTCTCTGTGAATCTTCAGTAGTATCCGGGAACGTACACCTAAGTTGAATTTTCACTTCATGCGTTGATGTTGATGATTGACTAAGTAACATTTGGATATGAGTGAAAGTTAGAAGTTAATGTTAAGTTGCACTTTTGTAGTGTGTACTATGTACGGAAAGGGTGTCATTTGAGATTCGCCCTAAGTCCTCATCCTCCATTTTCCATTTCACATGCTAGTGTATCAGAACTCATTTTCCCAGAAGACCCCACTGTCAAGTGAGCACAATCCGACCCAAGGCTTCCACATCCATGAATTCAGCGGTTAGCGTTTTAGCTTTTGGTCTGGATGGACAGAGCGGAGTCTGCAGTCATGTACCCATCGACGCCGCCACACATCAGCCGGTGGGAGACCTTCCTGCCACCTCCACTCTCCGTTCATGGGTGAAACAAAGAGGACTTCTGAGGTGCTGTTGTCAGAGAAAATTGGCCCCGGATACTCACACATAGATTTGCCGGGATTGTATTAAAACCACTTCATTCAGGAAGTGTTCCAATTTTCAATGCTTTTCAATGAGAAACAGTTGGAATTATAATTGGGTTTACTTTCTGAATTGACTGGAATTCAATTGAACCCGGGCATGTATAAATGTATCAGTGTTGCTCTGGTTTCCCCAAAGCACTGACACAGGATCAGATCGGTCTTCATTCTCCCAGTCATCAGACGGTCATGGTAATCTGATCCTAGATCTGTGGTTAAAGCGGGGGTGGGCAATTCAAGTTTTGGGCCAAAGTGTGTGCAGGCTTTTGTTTTAGTCAGGCAATCCAATACCCAGTTTGCACAAGACGTTGAAAAGAGGTCTGTTCAACATACAGCAAACCAAAAAGACGCCTTTTCAACATCTTTTGCTCATTGGCCTGGTCTCCAGTAGGTTGAATTAGGTTTGTTGGTTACTTGGCATCAAGCCGGCAGAAACAAGAGCCTGTGCATGCCCTTTTTAAGTCCTCCAGAGCTTCAGTTGCCCACTCCGTTGCGCATTCTAACCTCGAAGCCAATAGCACCACCTGGTGGGAGCATGCGGAAGTGCATCCTCCCCTCTGTGTGTGCGTGTCGTGTCTGTGTCTGTGTGTGTGTGTGTGTGTTGTGCGTGTCCCTGCCTGAGTGTGTCTGATGCCAGCCCGAGGCCATGTCGTATCTCACACAGAACCGAACACCGTTAATGTTTCAGCGCATGGAGCCGCCCTCCCCTGGGGGAGGAGGGGGAGGCCCGGACGGTATGGATGGGGCGCCAGGGGTCAACGGCCTCCCCAGCAGCCTGCACCAGCCCAACAGCATGTAAGTAGAGCGGGAGGCGCCCCCCCCCCTCCTCGCCTCTGTCACGCACGCGCTCCACCAACCACCCACCGAGGGCCCTCGCATGGAGGCAAAGAGACAGCAACTGCCCCGTTTCAGTGCCTTCAATGTCTCCGAGTAAAACTCTGTCAGGGGAAGCTCAGAAAGACGGACTCCCTTGAGCTCTGTCCCGCAAACAGATGCATACAATAGATATGTAAGAGAACAAATACATAGTATGCCCACTCGCACGCAGACTAATACACACACACACACACACACACACACACACAATGCCTTTCTACTTCCTGGATGTATTTTTTGTGTTTGTCCACTGTTCCGTTGTCTTGGCTGCTCAGCCCACTGACTTTTTCTGTGTTTCTCCCTCTGTGTGTGTCTCTCTGAGTCCCGGTTTCTATAAACTGTCAGACCTGTCGACTATATTGTGAAGCTATCAAAAAACGATTGCGCGGTTTGATTGGGGTGTGTTTTTGATTGTCCGTGTGCGCGTTTGTGTGTGTGTGTTTTGCGATCGTGCGTGTGGATGTTTGCGTGGGCATGCGAGTGTGTGTGATTAACTCGGTGTGTGTGTGTGTGTGTGTGTTTTTTTTTTTCGTGTGTGCGACTACATAATATCCGCCTCTCACATCCTGTGTGTGTGCCCCAGACCTCCGGAGAGTGGCATGACAGACAGCCAGTCGTGGGTGACAGCCAAAGCCCAGGAGATGTTTAACAAGACGGGAAACTGGAGCCCTGAGAGACCCTGCCTCCACGACCTCCACGACAACAGACACAATCCGCCCCAGGTAACGCCAAAACAAACCCGGGGGGAAACCGCGGCAATGCGCCTGGCGTTTGGGAACCAGTGACCACTGGACCCATGTGGTGGCTCCATGATGTCGTGGGAGTTAACGTGATAATGGCATATACTGCTGTGTTCATAGCTGTGCAGACAGAGCATATATCGTGAAATGCAGAATTGGCAGACCTGGGGGGGGGGGGTTCTCCTGGAGAATGTCACTCCGTTGTTATAACGCGACCTCATTCAGCTGACAGAATTGCACTCTAGACTTGATCCTTCTAATCACTCTTCATCCTGGTGGGTGAGATGACGGACGACAGGAGCAGAAACAGTCGTGTTCTAAGTAGCTTTCGGGGGGGCTCTTTGGCCCCAACAGTCTCACTTTCTTTCTTTGTTTATCTTCTGCCTTTCCCTCTCTCTCAGTGGATCGGTCAAGAGCTGTGTTCAACACTCAGACTCATGCTCCAACACTACTTCCTCGTGCCGCCTCCCTGTCCCTTGGCTCCTCCGCGTACTCTCATTCCATTTCTTGGTCCATTATCCTAGCTATCGATTGGCTCATAGCCATGTGCTGGGCCGACCAGGGGAATGTACATGGACTCCCCCCGTGTCTCTGTGTGGTGGACTGTGCCAAGCCCACCCCCGGTCTCTCATCTCTCCCTCCCAGAGTTGGACAAGTCCCGAGAACATGAACGGAGAACCTGAACAGGACACACGTTTAAATACCCATGTATAGTGTTCGTGGGTCTTAATGCTACTGTGAAGAACATATACAGGGATAGATTAACAATGGAGTTCTTTCCTTGTTTTGTACCACAGGCAAGCTGAAGACCGTGGGATATGCCCATAGAGTATAGAATTAGAAATGACAGAATAATAATTATAGGACCTATTTCTATGCCATTTCTATACCACTCTGAGACTCCTCCCCCTAGTCGGCAGTGGTCACGCCCCCTCTGGTCTCTGTTTTGCAGACGGTAGAGATGAGAGAGATGGGGCGGGACGGGTACTCGGACACTGAGCCCTGTCACCCAATGGGAATGGATGGGCATGGCCGGACCATCTCCATGCCCCGCCTCACAGACGACAACCAAGTGAGCACCTACATTCCCATCCTCATCATCATTAGAACCTCCAACCTTTCCTCCACATCCCTCCGTCATTCTCCCTCCTCCCTATCCTCATCTCACCTCTTTCATCCTCATCCCATCTGCTTCATCTTCATCCCAGCTCTTTAACCCTCATCCCACCACTTCAACTCTCATTCCAACTCTTTAACCCTCATCCCACCACTTCAACTCTCATTCCAACTCTTTAACCCTCATCCCACTTCTTTAATCCTCATCCCCCCTCTTTAGCCCTCATCCCACTTCTTTAATCCTCATCCCTCTGTTTCAGCCCTCATCCTACTTCTTTAATCCCGTTCTCCCCCTTTAATCCTCATCCATCCTCTTCAGCCCTCATCCCACTTCTTTAATCCTCGTCCCTCCTCTTCAGCCCTCATCCCAATTCTTTAATCCTGCTCTCCCCCTTTAATCCTCATCCCTATTCTTTCCTCTTCACCCCCACTTCTTAATTCTGATTTTCCATTCTTATGCCTCTGATCCATAGTAAACCACTGTTTAAGATAACTGGGGAAAGTGATGCGTTTCAGAGTGTTTCACTTAACGCCAGTTTCCATTTGTGCACTCTTAACGGTGTGGTAAACATGCTTATGCTTAAAGATGCACTCCAGGATCCTAAGCGCACCAAATGTGTATATGCTATGCACTGGATTCAGTACATGCTAATGGGAAGTGCGAATTATATTATTATTTTTCTGATTTTCATACAAAACTAATGATGTACACAATTGGATTACATAATTTAAAAAAAACACCAAGTGAAATTATAGTAAGAAATTTCTGGAGTGCATTTTTTCAAAAGTTAAATATTAGCATGGAAATATTCTTTGACAGAGAGGAGTCTGGATACATCTTTCATCCAAAAGTCACATTCCCATCCCTAACCCCTCCCTCCCTACTCCTCTCTTCTCCCTGCTCCCTACTCCTCTCTTCTCCCTGCTCCCTACTCCTCTCTTCTCCCTGCTCCCTACTCCTCTCTTCTCCCTGCTCCCTACTCCTCTCTTATCCCTCCTCCTCCCATCTCACTGCCACTATTGCCAAAGCAAACATATTTAGGGAGCAATAGTTGAGTCCCCCTGCCCCCCCACGCTCCATCCCTCTGTTCTCTCCCTCCCTCTCCTTATGTGCTTCCCATCTTCATTCCACCATCCTGCTCATTCCCATGGTAACCTTGGTCTGTCTGTCCGTCTGTCAGCTGTGTCCTGAAGCCTGATTGGTTATAAAAAGAGGAATCTGGAGTAGTGTGTTACGGGAACAAGCCTACTGTATCCACCGTAGGAACACACACACACACATTTGTACTGGAATAGCTCAGCACACGCTGATCTCCGGAGTCCCATCCACACACGCACACACTCCTCTACAT
>JACXGI010007752.1:24727-36356 GCA_016801175.1 Esox masquinongy
GGGGGGGGGGGGGGGGGGGTTGGGGTAGAAATGGCGAGGAATAGAGCAGATCCTTTTTCTATCAGACTACAGCAAGTATGTCCGTTCTACCTGATGCATTTCCTTCTGGGTCTTTCTGTCGGCATTGGCACCTCTCCTGAACAGGCCCTGGTCAGGTTGATTGGGACTGTCACCAGTCGCATAATTTCACAAGTGGCACTGGAACGTCCTCATTCATGTTCTAAGCTCCGCCTACTTCCACTCACCAATACAGCCGTCGTCATGATGTCATTGGCCACTATTTTCTCATTGACATCCACCCGGCTCATTTCAGACTGGGCGGTCGCCAAACGTGTCAGTGGTGGGTTTTCTGGAATGACAGTGAGACATTCCCTGTGTGTGTCAGTGCGCGCGTGTCCGTCCGTGCGTGCCTGCGTGTGCGTGAGTGTGTGTCTGTCCGTGCGTGTGTCCGTGCGTGTGTATATGTGGTCTCACGTCGACAGTGTTTTCTTCAGTGCCTTACACTGTACAGGTGGAGCCAACCTCTTTTACGTAGACAGAGTCCCCCACTGCGCTGCACACTGTTTCCATCATGTTTTCTCTCTGACTGTACACTTCATACAGCAGCTCACCTAGTCTTCCCAGCACCTCACTCTGCAATTGACTGGTGGGGTCTGGCGGTGGGGGGGTGAGCTGCAGGGAGTAGATGATCGTTTTATTGGGTCTGTCCTCCTCTCTTCCTCTCTCTGTACATTGGCTCTGTAAACTCCTCTTGTGTACATCTTCCATAAACCTTCTGAAACAATCACTCCATCAACCGGCTCTCTTCTTCACTGTGTCTTTCTCTACTCGTCTGTCTAATTCAGTGGTCATTGCTTAAAGTCATTTTCACTCATTCGCCACGCACACGTCATGCCACACACACGCCACATGCCATGCAGATACCATGCACGCGCCATGCACATGCTACGCACACATGCAACGTGCACACACATCACACCACGCGCACACCATGCACACGCCACGCGCACGTCACAGCTCACGCCACGCACACATCCCACCACATGCCATGCACACGTCACACAACACACGGGAACACATGGTGGTGAACTGGAGCTTCGAAATACATTCAGCACTAAGCTACATGTGAATGTACAGTGGGCACCATAACATAACGTGGTGGGTCGGTTGTCGTGGTGTTTTCGCAAGAGAATGGGTGAGTATCATGTCTGTGTGTGCCTGTGTTTGGAAGGTTCAATTAGTCTGTGTAGGGGCTGTGTGTGTCTGTGTGTGTGTGTGTGTGTGTGTGTGTGTGTTTGTGCGCGCGCACGCATCAGCACACACCCAAGGATTCTCAGCGACCGTGGATGGAATTAATTCCCTATGAGAGTGTGGAGTGTCTCTACTGTCACTATGGAAACCCTCAAGGCCCCCTCATTCTCAATTCCATACGGTCAACCATCTCATTTCATTATCACAACGCCATTATCACATATCACAATACTATGGTGTTATCACTATAACGTTGAGTTATCACATCATATTATCACGGTACCATCAAGTTATCAATATCGTCACACTGCCATTATTCTGTCCCGCTAGACACTGCTCTGGGGTCAGTTTTCCGTGTTTACCACCTGACGGTGAAGCACAGGACTGACGAGGGGTAAAGCTGATCCTGGATCTGCTGTTACGGACCAACGTAGACATTGTTTTCCCCACAAATCCAACAGAGGCCAGATCATATCAGTCCAGTGCCACAGTAGTACAACCATACAGGGCAGGAGTCATGTTAGGAAGTATGAAGAGAAAAATAAAACGCATAACTACATGGCAATTTAAGATTTAAAGAAAAGTATTTAAATAACTGATTTGCATGTGCAACGTGCATGCCATTATGTGGGGTTAAATAAGTCAACTTCAGGAATTAAAAAAAGAAATGAATATAAAGAGAAAAAAAATAAAGTATATATGTATAAATATATATAGATAGATGTTTTTAAGAGCAATGTGTTCCTTTTTTCTTCTATTTTTGAAAAACAAAAAACTGGGGGAAAAAAAGCTTTGGACAAAAAAAACGGACAAAAAAATCTTTAAAAGAAGAACTTTGGTGATGCAAAGAATGTTTTTTGTTTGATACTATTTGCCAGTTATTTCACTAAAGGGGGAACTGCAATGGTGGGGAGATAGATGATTTAACAGTTTAAACATAATGTTGAAGCATTACATTACAAAAAAATGAAAAGATCAACATGGAACGAAGGAATACATTTTGTCCCTATTTAAAGAAAAACAAAAATCCCTTGATTGAGTCTTGAGAGCTGCCTGTTGATTCTGGTGATTATGTGTCCCGTTATTCCAGCTATGAAATCCCTCTCTCTCTCTTTATCTATCTCTCTGCTATTTCTACCAGTGCATTTTGTAACTCCAAACAGAACTCTTCCTAAGGAACCTGAATAAAACCTGAGAGAATGCATTCTACCTCTGCTCAGTCTCTGTACTTATTACATAGCCAACACACACACACACACAGACACTGAAGTTACCTACCCTTTGTCTTCATTTATCAGAATGTGTGGTACACACGCACACATTCGGTCATCTGGTTCCTTGGGGACATATAACACACACAGAATGAACTCAATAAATACTGTGTCTTCCCTTGGCTGCTTCTGACCTGATCTCATTAAGACGTAAATGAGTTTGTTTTGCGCAAAGTGAGAAATACACATGGACAATCCCCTGTAGAAGAGTATGTTATTTCTTCACAATGTGCAGCACATGTTCGGTAGGCTTTTCCATATCACCCCTGGCCACGTGAATCCACAACCCCCGCCCTCCTCCCCCTTGTTCATCCTTCCTCTACCCTCACGGTTTTACTGACATCATCACTCCTCCCCCCCTCCTCCGTCACCCTTTAATGTCCTTTTTGCTCCACTGTCGTTCTCCCCCTCCATGCCTTTCCTCCTTGCTCCTATGTAAGTGCTCGTTCGACAGTTACCTCAGTGTGCTGGACCACATTACACACACACACACACAGACTACACAAACTGCCCGGGGGAAACGCCAAGTATGATGTCATCCAGAAAATGTACAGGATTTATGTGTTTCTCTCTCTCTCATATTCACTTCCATACATGCAAACAAATACATAGTCCCTCTATTAATAAATATATCTATAGAATATTACAATACCATCAACATATAACATCATAGTAGCACAACACTATTATAAATATTCTCACACTACCATTCTGCAATCCCGCTAGTCACTGCTCTGGGGTCAGTTTTCAGTCTTTACCACCTGACGGTGAAGCACAGGAGTGACGAGGGGTAAAGCTGATCCTAGATCTGCTGTTACGGACAAACGTAGACATTGTTTTCCCCACAAATCCAACAGAGGCCAGATCATATCAGTCCAGTGCCACAGTAGTACAACCATACAAGGGCAGGAGTCATGTTAGGAAGTATGAAGAGAAAAATAAAACTCATAACTACATGGCAATTTAAGATTTAAAGAAAAGTATTTAAATAACTGATTTGCATGTGCACGCCACTATGTGAGCACAAATTTAGAAAATAAAAGAATATACTCTTACACACATTGTCTCTCCGTCAATAAATATCAATAAATATACAGTGTGTAGAATATACAGTATGTAAATATATTTCAAAGTGCTTAATTGGCTAGAAACAAACACACACCCTCCCCCCTTCATCCCTTTTCCCCACAAACATCCCCCTCCCCCAGGCCCAGATGTGTTTAGAGGTTTTGCCCTGCAGCAGACCAGTCTCAAAATACACTCCACCTACGCATTTCACCACAGCTCCCCCAACTCTACGCATCATTTCCTGTCTCCCTCTTCCCGCTCTGCTTCTCCGGCCAGCCAGCCTCTGCACTCTCCTCTATCTTCACACACACACACAGTCACCATGCTGATAACAAACGATCATACACACACTCACAACCACCACCACACACACACAAACACATAGCCTACAGACTTTGTCACCGTACACGGTGTTAGGATTCATACGCTCTCACACGCTTAATCACATAAACACATTCTTTGTCAGTCTATCACATAACTGAACACACATTCGCCCCATTGCAAAGATGTGTTGTTATTGTTACGCCCTGAGTCTGTCTTCACGCGGGCAGACACATTTCCCGAGTTTCTCATCACTAATCTGTCTGTTGTAACGACCTGACCGGGATTCGTCGAAAGACCGGAGTTGTACCCAGGACCACTCCGTGAGTTCATTTGACCACTGCAAAAAGACCTGCGCAAAGGCAGCGACGTGGGTTTGACTGAATTCAGCCCCGGAGTCTTTCCTCTCACGTCTAACCTGACACACAGACTGCGTCACAAGGCTGCAAATGGTGACTGACTAAGGACTCGTAGCACACGCTAAACATCAACAAGCTAAACACACACTACCTGTGCACCACTGCTGCCTTCATAGACTTTCTATATTATTCGTGACAGGGAAAGCACGTCCGTTGCGGTAACAATGCACTCCCTACACTGACGCAAACATCCCCCCCTTCCCCCAGTCATGACCAGCTGGTGCAGATCTTAATATAGCCCTTGACTGGCTGCCTGGCTGGGAGATAGATACCCCAACATCAGGGTTTCTAAAGCTATAGCCCTGCACCCAAAGCATGCCCATGACATGTAAGAGGTGGGTTACAAATGACAACAATCCGTCGACAGTGTAATGACGAATGACAAGATTTTGGTCATGGAAGGATGGTTTGTTTTCTCCTGGGTCTCAGGATGAAACCCTGCCCGCTGTAAGTAATAAAACGACATCACGTGACATATTGAAGTGCATCTGGCTATTCCCTAGACCAGGGCTTGTCAACTCTTACCTTACGAGGCCTGAAGCCTGCTGGTTCTCTGTTCCACCTGATCATTACCTCCTTTATGTGGCCCAGGTCTAAATCAGTCCCAGGCGACAATAAAATAAAGCAGGAGACCTGGCTTCAGAGTTGAATATGAGGACTCTACATGGTCTATAGTATAGGCTCGGATGGGGAATTAAATCCCACCGTTAGTCGTAGTGGTTGATTGACACATGCTGGCAGAGCTGCCGAGCACATCCAGAGCTGTGTTGCAACTAGAGGAAGGGTTGTCTCCATGGAGACAGTTGGTATGTTGGTCAGGTAAGTTGCGTTGCGCTGGCACCCTAGTAATCACACTTGACTCCAGGTAATCCTATCTCATGAGAGACATCTACTGTAGGTAGGTCACTTCTACAAACAGGGCCCAGCTATTCTTTTAATGACTAATTCAGTGATTGTAAGAGGAACTGAATCAGAATTATGTCCCAATCCAACAGATATTAGTGTGTGTGTGTGTTTTCACCTGCCTTTCAGCATGAATCATTGAGGTATTTGTCTGAATTGTGACACATAATTCTAGTTGTGCCTGGCAGACACTCCGAATTCTGTTACAACACTTTGACCCCTGAGGAGTATTGCCTAATGTGACCCTGGTCCACATATTAGGAAATACTTGTGTGTGTGTGGGTGTGTTTTATTGATCACATAAATCTATTTGCCCTAGATAAGTGGCACATGGCTGTTCACCAGCTTTTACTGTTAAGTGAGAGGTAAATAGAAAATCAAATCAACAATTGAACACATTTCAGAATGTTTATTACATATCTGACAATTTAAAACGAAGAGTATAAAAATAACAATCTCTTATTAAAGTGTCTTTTAAATAAATGGCTTATATCATTTCACATATCAGTTGCATTGTCTGTGCAGTACATTTCCGACTGGTCACACTTAAAACATTTTTTTTTTAATTATTTAAATGCCATTTGACAATGTGACATTTGGACACAATGCCTCTTAATGCTGAGCACCATTTCACTAGGCCACGGTAGCCTAAAATGTTCACCAGTTCACTAAACCATAACAACAGTACATAGGATAATCAGCAGATTCTCTGGCAAAATGTAATTCATGTGTACATCAAGGTAAATTCCCCCATTGTTTTTGTAGTTTAAACCAGCAGAGTTGGTTATTTCCCAGTGGCTGACAGTTACAAATACAACTTAACATGTGTTATCAGTCTCGTGCTTCATGAGTCACCCCTCCGAAAGTATGCGTCAGCCTTGGAACTTTTTCCTTACTCACCACAGAAACACTTTTTGTCTCATGAGTTTTACCACTTCCTCAAACTTTCCGAAAATCACTCAGCCCTGTTCAAGTCTGAAGCTCTAGATCTAGTTTGGGCGTAGCTATCTTCCTATCTCTCTTTCTGTTTGATTTTTTCTCTCTCTCTACGCCCCGTTGTTCTCGTCGAGCACCGGCTGAGACCCAGTTCTAGGTTGTAACCGTTTGGCCGCGAGGCGAGAGACGTCGTAACCTGGCCCCGGTAATCCCATTGTTCCGGGCTCGCCGATGTAAGTCAGCTTCCTCCTGACCCGTCCGGTCCTTTTACCAGGGGTTTAAACCGAAGGTTAAGATTGTTTCATCAACAGATCTCAATTTGGAGCCGTTTCTTTTCAGTTCAGAACGCTGCGATGGCCCGGTTTGAGTTTAGTGACATGGTAATAAGAGAGTCCCCGGAGCGGCAACAGTTCCTTTGACCGGTTTTGATCGCCCTCTCCTCCCCCAGCTCCAATGAGAGTCTGGCCCTCTTGCTAGGGAGAAAGTCTGGTGCCACGGAAGCCTTTCCCCGGCGTTTCCTGGAATGCCTGTCGGCGCTCACGGGACTGCGGTTCTCTTTATCCTCCAACGTGTTCTTTCCACTAATCTTCGCGGGTTTTGGTGGGCCCTGCGTGGATTCAGGGTCACTGGATGTTTGAATCCCCTCAGTTAACGTTGGGGTCAGGGACGGCTCGGGTTCTGGCTCGACCCGAGACATATCGACTTGGTCTCCGCTGGTAGTTGTATCCATCGCCTCCCCCTTTTCCTCTGTAGCCGTTACCGGGACTGGTTGTGCGATTCCCAATTCCTCCCTCTCCTTGGCCAGGCAGGCAGAGTGGTACAGGTCCCGGGCGGAACGCATGACCACGGAGAGCAAAAGGCACCGGTGTAGCCTCATACCTCCTCGCTGGGTTCGGGAAGCGTACAGCTTGCTTATGGACACGGCCATTATTCTCTTTGCTTCGGCGCTCACGTCCATACTTCTTGGTTAGGCTATTAGACTATGCGTAAAAAGCGCACGGTTCTGTTGACAGTTGGCACTTGGAGTTACGAACTTTCAGGTTAGAAGATACTTTTCCTGAGATAGTAATTCATCTACAAGTTCTTCTGTAGTAGTTTCAGTTCGTGTGTAGAGTTCTTCTCGATGTCAGCTTACTACTTTCACCGGCTGTACAACACGGTAATGAGAGCTCGTGAGTAACAGGGCGTTGTTATATTTCCACTCTGACGTAACGAGGTCTGAACTGCCTCATTCCTCCTTGGTGACAGACCAAAGACGCCCCGCCCAGAACTGCCTGCTGGAGCTACAACATATGTCACTATAGTGTTCCACGCATGTAACCAAGGCTGCTTCCTATTGTAATAACCTGTTGTACCTGTGTTGTTGGAAACGCACAGATCGGTCAACACCAATTCTGTTGGTGATTCCGGGAAAGTCACATTTGTTCAGTGTAGAAGACTCTGGGGTTCCATCATATATAATCTTCGGTGGAAATTGGTCTACTGGGAACCAAAAAAGGTGCTTTGAAGGGTTTTCGTTTGGTGAACCCTTTTAAGTTCCAAATATAACCTTTTTTAAGAGTGTAGTATCTACCTATCCGTAAACACAATAAAATAATATTCTAGCCTGCATGTATTGTAAAACAATATTATAGCCAAACCTTGTTGGAAACAATAGGCAGTTTGGAATTTCAAACAACTGAAAATAGAATTCCGAACATGTATATGTTCATCAATATTAGCATAATAATAATATGTTCTTGAAGTCAGGCCTAATTGGTTTGAAGCTGACATCAGAATGCGGAATAAAATGGAATAGAATAAAATTGATAAGCAAATTGATTTCAACACAGCAACGTTAAAACAAATACTGGTCATACAGAAGCAAAAACAATAACTCATAGGCCTATGTCTGCTAGGTTAAAGTATTCCCCCAAAATGTTTGTGTTCCCTTTTAGATAACTGTGTTGAGTTCGTTTTTTAATTGGAATCAAACTGTGCAACATTACTAAGGTTCAGTTACACTATAATCAGCAATTCTCAGGAATCTGTGGGTGGTATCTACATTGTTTCCAGGGAGTTTCTGTTTGTATTTTTTTCCTCTTCCTCTTCCCCTGTCTTCCTCTCTCTCTCCCTCTCGCTTTCTTTTTTTTCCTTAGCATCAACCTCAAACAACCATATAAGGCACATCCGCCCTGATTGTGAGTTCCCCGGGGGCGCACAGTGGAAAAGCCATGACGTGAACGCGCAGGCGCAGTGAATAGCGGCACTTCCCCCATCTAGCCCCAGCGTTCATCAGCATTAACACCGCGGCAACATCTCAACTGTTTCGTCATCGCACAGCTTCCAAATATGGAATTGTCACCGGTCCAACAGCAAGGAAGCTGCAGCGCCAAACTACCTTTGGCGTCAGGGCTAGTTGCTTCCCACTGTCATTTGGTTACTAGGCAGCGGCACGATAGAGGTCAAGCGGCAGCTGTCAGTCCTTGCTCAGGCTTCGATAAGAGGTCAAACGTCTATAAATAGGCTAGTTGTGTTATCTACAGGGTTCGGTTGTTCAAAAGTGTTCTACCTGTATTTCGCATTTCAGATAGGTTAGGATTATTCAGTTAATGTAAATGGCATGAATAGGACGCACGAATAGGCTAATTGATTTGGGACCTATGGTCTATTCGTTATATTTATGAGTTTTAATCCCTTCTTGTGGGAGGGGTCCTGGTAGATAACTTGAGAAAAAACAGTGTCTGGACTGGCTGACCGCTGTCATTTTGATAAATATCTTATTTTTCTGATTTGAAAGCAGTATGTGGGCTGTATGTGCTAGTCATACTTTTTTGATCTTTGGTATTTTGTATCTGCAAAAAAGTTCAGGTTTCCCCCACCTCTGATGGTAATACCGAGTGACGACGCAAATTTCACTGAAATAGTTCGCTTTATATATATATAAATAAATATAAGTTCGCTTTATATATATATATATATAAACGTCTATTTCTATATATATATAGAAACAGACGTCTAGGCTAATAGCAAGTACCCTATTCTATCTAGTGGATTTGCGACGAAGACGTTTATCATTCATCTGCTGTGCTGCATTCCGTCCAGTGAAGGCAAAGCTTTTTCACGCATTCATATTGTCTGGCTGCTCTCATGTATTCAATAATGAGTGTGTGATCCACGTCAACGTTTTGTCCAAATGTCCCCACGGAGATAGAAAAACCTGAAGAATCGGTCTCCGATTTGGTGTTTGTGTGTGTGTGTGAGAAAGCGAGTGAGTGAGTGAGTGACACATTGGAAGACTGAATTTTCACAGGGTATAAAGAGGAAGAGAGGGCAGAAGGGAGAAAACAGGTGGGAGAAAGGAAGGAAGGGAGGGGGTAAGGAGGGAAGGGGTGTGGGAGAGGAAGAGAATAAAGAATGGACAGGGCAAAGAGGAAAAGGAGGATCAGGGCATGAGAGGCTAGGCAAGATAAAGAGGAAAAGGAGGATCAGGGCATGAGAGACTAGGCAAGATTTAAATGACTTTACGTTCAAGGACCTTATTATGTTAAGCCAATCCCAGACAATAAATTCTAAAAAGAAAAGGTTATTGGAGAAACGTTTACTTTGAAACTGTGGGTGAACCCTGGTTATTCAAGGAAAAATGTCAAAGGGGATTATATATGATTATTTTTTACTTTTTACTAAAAGGAACATATGAACAACTACCCATTCAAAAATCTACCCCAAAAGGATTTTCAAATTGTTCTTTTAAGAACCATTTAAAATGGCTTTTTGGAAGAAATTTTGTGGGTTCCCTCACAGTTTCAATCTAAAGAACCCTTGAACCATTTCTTTTTAGAGTGTATAACAAAATCCTTATTTAAAATGGGCATTGATTCTCAGTTACAGTTTGAGAAACACAAAATAATCTAAATTCTTCAAATCAATAGTATTTAGGCTAGCACATGCCAAATATGGGCTGCATTTGTGTACACTGACGAAAAAAACATCAAAAACAAGTTTCTGTGTTTATAATCTCAGTGGACTCTACTTGGCATCCAGGGGTTTAGACTTGTTCCCTGCTATGAACATTTTATTGTGTTACATCATGATTTCATATTGTAACAGAATAACATGGGGAAAAGTCCAAGGGGAGTGAACATACCTTTGAGAGCCACTGTAATAGTTTTAACTACCACTTTGGTTACTTTTTTTTACACTTGCTTTGGCAATGTAAACAGATGTCTCCCATGTCAATAAAGCCCTTTGACTGGAAACTGAAATGTGAAATATGTCTGAAAGGGCTCTTGGACTCTAGACATGGCTTCGTGAGAGGTATCAGCTCATACCTACTTGTGTGAGTTGACAATTTTTACACCATGTCACTTAGTCACCCAAATACACTTGAATTGAGTTTAACATTTAATTAACTGAAGTAATGTGTTTCCTAGTAATGCACTGGTTTATTTTTTTATGATGGGTGTGTAATAAAGCCTTGCCTGTGGCTTCTTCCAATCTAATGTATTGGTTGGCAAATCACTGAAAGGGGTCACGTTCCTAGTTCAATTAGTAGATCATGGTGGTTACAACTCTAACTCTAAGGATATGTTTTCGATTCCCACGACAGATCAGTATAAAAAAAGTATTTCTGCATAAGAGCATCTGCTAAATAACCTAAAT
The DNA here is from genome assembly GCA_016801175.1 of Esox masquinongy. Classification (NCBI taxonomy): domain Eukaryota; kingdom Metazoa; phylum Chordata; class Actinopteri; order Esociformes; family Esocidae; genus Esox; species Esox masquinongy. The sequence continues at coordinate 35,538 of JACXGI010007752.1, forward strand.
ATAATGGGAAGCCTGGGTTATGGACCAGCAGCCTAATTCAAAAATGCTGTTATTGTCTTCTTATTGTTTTCGATAATATTCTGAATTTATCTATAGTATATATTTGCTTCCCTGTGTTTAATTAAATAGAAATCTGTACAGCCCTAAATTCAACTTTGACCCAGTGCAATCGACGTAGGCTCCCTATGGGCTGGCCGTTAGTACGCATGCGTCGGCTCTGAGTTGAAGGAGCCAACATGTCGCTCGAAGACCCGTTCTTCGTAGTCAAGGGGTAAGAAAGCGAGTTTAAATAAACTGTCAACTAACTGTTGAATCTAGATAACATTTACTAACAAAGTAAGTGGGAGCTGTGGCTACTTATGGTGACAAGCAAATTTGCTTGTTTTTTTAGCCGACCAGCTAGCTATGTTCTGACTATGCTAAGCTAGAATCGAAGTCAACGTACTGGTTGCTAGTTATATTTTTGGTCCCGACTTTTGCACTGGGGGTGCCACTGAAATGTAGTGTATGTGTCAAGAACGATTCCTTGAAAGTTGGGTTGCCAGTTTTAGGCTTTTGCAATGATGCAGTTTACGGAGTGTTGTGAAGTTGACATTGATGTGCGAAGTGTCCACACGGACTTGTTTGGGTCAAGTCAGGGCGTTAGCTATTTCTCTATGCAGTCGAGTACATAACCATTTAGGTTAACTTGTTTTAGCTAGCCAGATTGAACTAACGTGATGAAAGGAAAGTGCGTTTGTTTGTTCAAGATTAGTGAGTGAGTGAGTGAGTGTGTGTGTGTGTGTGTGTGTGTGTGTGTGTGTGTGTGTGTGTGTGTGT
>JACXGI010007753.1:0-36038 GCA_016801175.1 Esox masquinongy
TCTGCTTTTCTGATGTATCAAATACTTATGTCATGCAATAAAATGCAAATTAATTATTTAAAAATCATACAATGTGATTTTCTGGATTTTTGTTTTAGATTCCGTCTCTCACAGTTGAAGTGTACCTATGATAAAAATTACAGACCTCTACATGCTTTGTAAGTAGGAAAACCTGCAAAATCAGCAGTGTATCAAATACCTGTTCTCCCCACTGTATATATATAACCTGCATGACGTTTTCATTTATTCTACCTCAATGAAACCTAAATTGAGAAAGCTTCTGCTAGTCGCCTTGCTAGAGGACAACAGCTGTATCCAGCAGCACCCTAGATCATTCTGGGTCCATCCACTGCTACAGGGCAGAACACAGCATGGAGAGTACCATCAGCTGGTCATGGAATTACGCCTGTTTGGGGTGGAGTTCCAGACTTACTTTCGGCTGGATCAGGGCCAGTTTGACCTTTTGCTCAGCAAGATTAGAGCTAGCATCGCACGGATGGAGACAAACTACCGCGCGCCCATCAGTCTGTTAGATTCTGTCCATTTTTGATCCATGAACAAAATTAATGCAACCGGTAGTCAGGGGTGAATCTTTATTTAGCATGAGTCCAAAATGTTGATCTTCCATAGTTCCTTCATGTTCTTCAATAATTATAAAGTTTACACAGTCTTTTATGCACAAAATTAATGCAACCGGTAGTCAGGGGTGAATCTTTATTTAGCATGAGTCCAAAATGTTGATCTTCCATAGTTCCTTCATGTTCTTCAATAATTATAAAGTTTACACAGTCTTTTATCTCCATGCTGTGTTCTGCCCTGTAGCAGTGGATGGACCCAGAATGATCTAGGGTGCTGCTGGATACACATAAGAGGCGGTCAGTGATCGTAGCCAACCATTACACAGTCTATTATCCTCCAATAAGAAAGGTTTATCCTACATTGTAGGCTTGTATAGTGTGTTCCAACCTCCCCTATGGTCCATGGGCCTATCGATAGAGTCTATGACAGTCATATGGATAGTTCCTAGCAGGAGGTGTGGACAGGGTGTGTGGGGCCTATCAGTAATGGCCACCACATCTTATCTATTGTAATGCCCATATTCTAGTATGGGCAACAAGTTCATTTAAAATAGATGTATATAACAAAAGGTTGACATTCTGGGGATTTGCGCAATTGCTGATGTGAATGAACACATGAATGAGAACGAACTGTTTTACTGCTAATGTATTAATATAGACTTATTGCCCTTCAACTACATTGAGTCTTGTTTGTAAATTGGTTAATTCACACTCTGTATTGTCTTATTAATTTATTTTGGGTGATATAATATCCTGTTAAAAAAATTAGATAATGTATGCCGTTTAGCATACACTTTTATCCTTTATCCTGCTTTATCCTGACATGTATATACAAGTGCATTTCACTACAAAATGTGCTCAATAGGACTACTGGCTCATAATATCCTATTCACATCCTATCAATCTTTTTTTTCCCATTGCAGATTTCTTGCAACTGGTGACTCCTACCATACCATTGGATACAGCTAACGTGTTGGTCGGTCCACTGTGTCGAGCATTGTGTCCACAGTGTCTAAAGCCATCTGGAATGGGCTAGTTCAGGAGTACATGCCTGTCCCCAAGGAGGAAGACTGGAGAACTATTTCAGAAGAAGTGCAACATTCGCTGTCTCTGATCAATAGATGGGAAGAATGTGGTGATCCAGGCTCCACCGTGTTCTGGGTCCCAATTTTTCAATTATAAAGGGACCTATTCTATTGTCCTCTTGGCAGTTGTCGACACAAACTATTGCTTCAGGGTCATTGATGTTGGGGCTTATGGCAGGGGAAGTGATGGTGGGACTCTCAGGGACTCTGCCTTTGGCCGAGCCCTCCAGGATGGCACTCTGGGGATCCCAGCCCCAGCCACACTCCCAGGTGCTGATCATTTGGAACCTGTCCCTTTTGTCTTTGTGGGAGACAAGGCCTTCCCTCTAAAGCCCAACCTCATGAGGCCCTATGCAGGATCCCAGGCACCAGGGAGTCCTCAGAGGACCTTCAATTTCCAGGTGAGTCAGGCCAGGTTGGTGGTGGAGTGTGCGTTCGGGACCCTCTCTGCCCGGTGGCAGATGTACCGATGGGTGCTTGCACTAAAGCCAGAGACTGTTGAGGTCTGTGTAAAGGTTACCTGCATCCTCCACAACTTCCTAAGAACATGCCAGGGGACCCAGACGTCCCAGCTGTCGACACAGACAGAGATTAGTGTTCCAAGTGACAGCATGCGAGAACTCACTCATGCTGGATCCAACAACGCCACCAGGGAGGCGAATAAAGTGAGGGAGAACCTGACGACCTACTTCTTTTCTCCAACTGGTGCAGTCCCATGACAACACAAAGTGGTAAGACCAATCCATGACCGTCCTCCTCCACAGTACCACCCAAATTCTTTGGGGAATACTAAACAACCGTTTATTTGTACTAAATTAATTATAACTATTATTAATTGGATATCAATGTAATTTCAACAATAAACAAGCATTTCCAAAAAAGCACTTTATTGAGTGAGTTTGTGTGATGTGGTTCTGTGTGTGTGTGTGTGTGTGTGTGTGTGCGTGTGTGTGTGTGTGTGTGTGTGAGTGTGTGTGTGAGTGTGTTTGTGATGCAGGGCTGGAACAGTTGCACCATGCAGAAGAAAATCCTGGGACATTATATTTTCATTTAATCTCTGCAATGACAAGAAAATAATGAAATTAGATTGTACTACAAAACATGCACACACAGAGAATAATATTCTATAGGTATAGTATTAAAAAATACAGCTCTGAAAAAAATTCAGAGACCGCTTTTCTCGCTCTTCTTTTCCTCACAAAAAATGTGCAGAGGTCTCTTAATTTGTTCCCAGAACTATATTTCTGATATTGTGTGTGTCAATGTATAGAACTTACAATAAAATTCTGCATCATGAAGCAGCTGGAGAATTTGCATTTTTGCAAAAGCCTTCTTCGGTGGTGGTAGTCTTTTTAGTGAGGGCACAATGGTTTTAGCAAAAAGCTCATCCTCATCATCGGGTCTTGGTGGAATGGTGGCTTCTACCTCAATGGCAGTCAGGAGGCGCTGCTGAAATGGCATCATGTTGGGGATGGCTTGTCCTGTCCAATGCCTCCGTGTATGGGGTCTGGGTCTGGTAGCTTGTGAAGTGCTTGTGGCTGAAGATGAGTCTTCATCAGACATGGGCTCCTCGTGGACAGTAACATTTTCCAGCTTGATGTTCTCTTCTCTACTATCATCTCCTCTGCTCTCCTCTCCTCTTTGTCGCCCTCCTCTCTCCTCCCCTCCTCTCTCTTGTCCCCCTCTTTCTTGTCCCCCTCTCTCCTCCCCTTCTCTTTCTTGTCCTCCTTTCTCCACCCCTCTCCTATCCACTCCATGCACCTGGCTGTTCCTGGCAGTCATGTTTCCACTTGTGGGACATGACCTAATGAAAGGGTCTAGGAATGACAAAATTGGCAAGAAACGCCAAGGATGGTGGCTGCTGGCTGCAGCCCCACTCCTCTTTTTCTCCTCTGCTCTTTTCTCTTTTATGTATCTGTCCCTGATATTTTTCCATTTCTTCCTACACTCATCTTCTAATAGTGAAAAAAAATCCATTATGTTATGCACTTCAAATGTGTTGATTACTCAAACTTTATCTAGCCCTCTATCACACACAACTAGCAGGTTATTAGCCTATACAAAGTGGCTAACAAGAGTTAACGTGACAAGATCTACTGTTGCCAATATAGTGAGTTAGTTATAATAAATTAAGAATTTCACAACTCTACAAACCTGGCATCTTTGCTTGCATGGCTACACTTTTCCATGCCGCATTTTTTACATTTAGGTCTCGGTAAACGTCCGAGGTAGTTTCATACAAACAAGGGTGGCTAGACAGTAGCAAAATGAGGCTCTCCTCCATCTCTGCGATACTGGTTATGAAGATGCGGACGATTGCGTTTTTTGAATAGATTGATTGCGATTTTTGCGTTAAGTTACCATACAGTAATTTTATGCCGTGTCTGGTGTGAACGAGGCTTTAGAGCATTGCATATTGTTGACCCAGTCTCTTTCTGAATAGTCCACTCATTCCACGCTGTCATTACATATTTATGCTCCACACCAGCATTGTTTCTTGAACGAACTTGCCGCCTTCCAGTTTTGGTAGCCATCCTGGGTAAAATGCTGCCTTCTCTCCACCATGGTTTCCTGGACTTTGAAAGTGGCGGCATGCAAAGTAGAAAGCACATTCCTTTGAACTAGAATGTTCCAGCCATTTTTATAGTGATCCTGCTGTCCAACTGGATAATGGTGAAGAAAAGGGTGACTGGAAGAGGGTGACTGGCTTGGATCTTCACCAGGTGACTGGCTTAAATCAGAGAGCGCAGCAGTGGCTGTGCTATCAGTGGAGCTATCAGTGCCCGTGGAGCAGCTAGCAACGACAAACTGCTCTGGTGCTCCCTTACGTCATGACTTACGAGTTTCTCACTCCGACTCATCTTTCTTATTTCTGTCTTCTTCTTTAGCCCACTCGGAGACAGGGTCTGGGTCTGGAGTTTCATTTTCTTTCCGCACACTTCTCTTGACAAGAAAACGGTCTATCGCGATGGGTGAGATAGGTGACTAGCTAGCTCGAAGTTAGCTCACATAACATAGCCAAACATGCGTGAGCATGCAGCCAAGGATCGTATTGGAAGCAGATTGGCTAGTTATTAACTTTTATATATATCTTTATTTAAAACTAAAAAAAATACTTGAATGCTTAAGGAGGCTTAACTGGGGCTACGCAGATTTGTGACGTGGCTATAGCACCCCCTAGCCCCGGTGTAACATTGTGCCTGACCGTAAAACTAGGGTTTGAGACCAGAGACACTGTGGATTTATTCAAATATAAGCCTGGACAGGGCTGTGTGTTAGCTTCTGATTACACACAATAACTGTGTCAATAAATGTGTCAATAATACGTGTGCCATGATTATAAAAAGTATACAGTGGCTTAAGGTGACCAGATTTCTGAAATGGAAACCCGGGACATTTCCTGTTTGGCGTTCAATATATAATTAAAATATCCAATGTTACTATCTATGAAATAAAAAAGGGGGATAATTCCGGTTTCATGTATATAGTCTAACAGGCACACTGTGAAGACAGAAAACAACTACATTTCAGAAACATTACAGACAAGACAGATCTGTCCAATATAAACAGCCATTCAGTGGTCCTGGTAGTCTGGGTACAATAAGACTAGAAGAAAACATGAGCAAATTGAAAAAACAGGGACAATAGTATACGTGAAATACTTAACAACATAATAAAGAATTAAGATGATGAAGAGATTGGTAACTACATAATATACTTATACCAACCTAATCTATGTATTCCTCAGATTAAGTTTGAAAAATAGATGAATAGTGATGCAGTTGGCTACATTTCTACTGGAGTATTAAGGTAACATTAGATTAGTTAGTTAGTTAGATAGTCAAGTAAAGCTATGTGTATGTTACTGTACTGCTTGATTGATGATGACAGAAACAATCCTTCGACAGAGAAAGTCATTTGATGTTCTTGTTTCTTTTATTTCTAAGAGTGCAGATAAGTTTTAGGAAGGTTTCTCTGAAGTATTTGCTTTGTTCGAGATGATAAGCTAATGTTAGCTAGCTAAATTATGTGTCAGAGAAGACACTCCTTGATTCCACTCCCTGCTGAAAAATCGTGTTATAACCAAGCTAATATTTGTGGTGTTCTCTGCAAAAGACCGAACCTGACTCATAAGCGCCTGTTGCTCGGAAGAAGCAACTGCCTTTAGCTAGATTTAGCATTGTGCTATCTGGTCAAAATGCGCATATTATTGTTTCCCTGTCAGCTTCACTAGCTAGCCATCAATGGGTTTCTGAAACATGGCAATGCATCTAACACAATAGGCAGCCCAGATGATGTTTTGATGGGTTTAGCTGTTTACTTTGTTTATTCTGTGTTCTGTAGTTTTGAAATGGGACCAATAACTTTGACTCTATCTAAAAAAGAATGTCTGTCCTTGTGAGAGGTGACACTGCTTCAGACTGGTCAGTATCCTAATGGAGTTATAAAACCGATTCTCAATCAGTGCCAATAGGTGGCGCAAACTTGCATAGTGCACCTTTAATTAGGAGTATTTGCCACTGATCAACTCAAAAGAAGTCCACAATGTTGTAGTAAAAACTGAAATCTACAAATTGTTCTGATAAACCTTTAGTCAACTATTGGTCAACATTTTTCTTTGCAAAATTGTTCAAGCTCTGTCAAGTTGGATTGCGACCTTTGGTGTATAGCAATATTCAACTCTTTCCATGTTCTCAATTAGATTGAGGACCCGGCTTTGACTGGGTCGCTTCAGGATATTGACATTTTTGTTTTTGAACAGTGCGCTGATCAGAAGACAGTATGGCCCCTATCCTCTTTAGACCGGAGGACGCGGCGTCCATGGTTCCCAAAAATAATTTAATATTTTTGTTAGTCAGACCACAGGACAGTTTTCCACTTTGCCTCAGTCCATCTTAAATGAGCTCAGGCCCAGAGAAGGCGGCGGTGTTTCTGGATCTTGTCTATATATGGTTTCTTCTTTACATGGTAGAGTTTTAACTTGCATTTGTGGATGTTTGCTCTTCTTGGCTGGCTCCGCTTACACGGTCCAGCAATAAGGTATTTTTAACCTATATTTAAAAAGAACAAATGCACTGTGCGGATATTAAGCCTGTACCATGAACATTTAACAGAGAGCAGCTTACTTCATACCTGGAGTGAGCGCACAGCTTGGCCACAGGGTAATGAAACGATGTTCACAGTGCTTCACCTTTGCTCTGCCCACGTCCTGGAGGCACTTTCTCTGGCATTTGGGGGGAAAAAACAGATCATAAGCCTAAAAGTGTATACAACATATTGTTTAGCTCTGTTTCTGAACTCCATCAGCATGGGCACAGATGTCATATTTGTCCCCCGTAGCTCTCCCAGTTACTAGGTTCACCACCAGTCCTGTGGTCCTCTACCACCCTGGTGTCCCCCACTGGACAGTTCCCCACAGCCCACGAACCCTGCACACAGTTAGGAGTGCCAGTTCTCACAGGTGTTTTGGTAATTATGATTGTTATTTCTGCCCTTGCTTTTCCTTGGTTCTTCGAGCAGTATTTATTTGCAGTCAGCCGTGTGCTTCTGATGTATGTAAGCGCTCCACAGTCTACTTACCATGTGTATATAGTGCTGATTTCACTAGCCTAATAGTGTATTAGGTGGTAGCTGTTTTCCACACCTAATAGTGTATTAGGTGTTCTATGTTCTCCAGTGTTTCTGTTTGTTTCATTCAGTGTTTCTTAGTGATGTCTGCCTCATTCCCGTTCTGCCATTGTTTTGTTTTTGGCCCAAGCCCACTGTAGCTTTTTGTTATGCTTCTGGTCGTTGTTATTCTCCTGTGTGGTACAACACACTACCTGAACCTGAGCCTGCACCTGAGCCTGCACCTATGTCCCGAGTATTCTTTCTACACGCACCGTTTGTGACAACAGCCCTGGAAATCTGTGTGACAGTTTCAAAGTGTTTTGATCAGAGCATCGTTGTGCTTCAAGCATTGATTAGCAATGACAAAATATGTGATGCTTTGGATCCAAAACCTGAAGTGCTAGACATGAATGAAACTCAGAGAAAAATCAACACAGTTTATGATCACCAGGGATGTTTTCTGATCAAGCAGAGTCTAAACAATTATCTGAATTAAAAACTGAAAATTTCTACTAATGTTGCTGTCTAGCAATACTTGAGGTACTGTTTGACAATTGTGTATTTTTCCATTATGGAGTGACTTATTGCTTGGGACCTGACTGTCAGGACTTTGTATAAAGGAGTGGAGCAGAGGAGTTTAAACGAAGGAGCATTTATTCACAGCCTCAGAGTCAAGAGGTAAATTAATGTGACCAAACAGTAGAAGTCATAATGAAAACAACAAACGGAATGGGCACCAAAGCTAACATAGCACCTACTAGAGACAATCACACACAAAGACAAGGGGAGCAGAGGGAACATATACAGCTCCAGAAAAAATTAAGAGACCTCTGCACCTTTTCTTTTCTTTCCAAAAAAGTTGAAAAGAAAGGTTTTGAATGAGGAACAGAAGGGTTAAAATTAAGAGACCACTACAAATTGAACACTTCTGTTCCTCACTCAAAACATTACTTTTCAACTTTTTTGGAAAGGAAAGAAAAAGGTGCAGTGGTCTCTTAATTTTTTCCGGAGCTTTATATGGCTGGGATAATGACATGATGAAAATCAGGTGTGCGTACTCGACAAGACAGGAGTGGGTGATAAATGATGAAATGGGCGGTGGTGTCAGAAGGCTAGTGATGTCGAACGCCGAAGCCTGCTCGAAACAGGGGGGAGAGAGGCAGCAGATGGCGCTGTCGTCACAGTACCCCCCCCCCCGGCGCGTGGCACCAGTGATGGTTTTCTGGTGGCGGACTGTGCGCTGGAGACGAACGTGGGTAGCGTCCCACATGTCCACCGCACGCCGGAACCACTTGTCCACTGCAGGAGTGCTGGTCTGGCCCGGTGTCTATGGTGCCAGGACTGGCTGGTATCCCAGGACACACTGGAATGGCATCATACCCGTGGAGGAGTGGTGGAGCGAGTTCTGTGCATACTGTGCTCAGGGCAGTAACTCTGCCCACTCCCCCGGGCGGTACTGGCAATACGACCGAAGGAACCTGCCCACTTCCTGGTTGACACGCTCCACCTGTCCGTTGGACTGGGGATGGTAGCCCAAGGTCAGGCTGACCGAGACCCTCAAGCGCTCCATGAACGCCCTCCAGGCTCTAGAAGTGAACTGGGGACCTTGATCAGACACGATGTCCTCGGGCACCCCTGTAGTACCGAAAGACGTGAGTGAACAGAGCCACCGCGGTCTGCAGGGCAGTAGAGAGACTGGGCAGAGGCAAGAGGTGGCAGGACTTGGAGAACCTGTCCACAATGACCATGATGGTGGTATGACCCTGGGAGGGGGGAAGGTCAGTAAAGAATTCTATTGAGAGGTGAGACCATGGTTGTTGTGGGATGGGCAAGGGGTGTAACCTATCCATCGGTAGGTGTCAAGGTGTACACCGAGCAGGAAGAGACATACACCCTCACATCCTTAGATAAGGCGAGCCATCCGTACTTACCGGTCAGGGCGAGCACCATCGGCCTGGTACCTGGATGACCAGAGGAGGGAGATGTGGGGGCCCAGTAGATGAGCCAGTCGTGGACAGTCGTCGGCACATACGTGCGACACTCAGGGCAGTTGGGCGGGGAGGGCTTGTCATTTTGCGCACATGTGATGTCCGTGTCCAGTTCCCACACCCCGCCTCACGATGCAGGAGGCCGGTAGTATGAGGGCATCATCCGCTGGCCACTACTCGGCATCATGCTGGTGGGACAACGCGTCAGCCCTGATTTTCTTACTCACACGCCTGTATGTAACAGTGCAAACAAACCAGGTAAAGAACATGGCCCACCTTGCCTGGTGAGAGGTCACTCTCTTAGCTGCCATCATGTACTCCAGATTACGGTGGTCTGTCCAGACAAGGAAAGGGTGTTTAGCCCCCTCAAGCCAGTGTCTCCACACTGACAGGGCTCTAACCACAGCCAGCAACTCGCGATCACCCACGTCATAGTTATGCTCCGCTGCACTGAGTTTCTGTCAGAAGAACTCACAGGGATAGAGTGTATTGTGGCTCACAGTTTGCTGGGAGAGGACGGCCCAGAGCCCACAGTTGCACACATCCACCTCAACAACGAACTGTAGCGATGGGTCAGGGTGGGCCAGAACAGGAGCGTTGGTGAACCTTTCTTTCAGAGCATTCATTAACCTGAACGGTATCACTCAATACTCATAGTGGCTGGAGGTAGTGCTGAAGGCTGTCTTCCACTCGTCCCCTTCCCAAATATGGTTATGAGCGCTCCTGAGATCCAATTTTGTGAAAAAGCGGGCCCCATGCATCCTCTCTACCTCTGCTGAGATTAGAGGGAGAGGGTAGCTGAACGGAACAGGGATTTTATTCAGCGCCCTTTAATCGATGCATAGGCGTAAACCACCGTCTTTATTTCAACAAAAAAGAAACTCACGGAGGCCGGTGACTTGGAGGGCCGAATGTACCCCTGCTGCAAAACTTGATCAATGTCTCAGCTTGTGTCTCAGCTTGTGACAGGGGATGCATGTGACCCTTAGGGAGTGCGGCTCCCTCCGTGAGGTTTATCGCGCAATTCCTCGGCCTATGAGGAGGCAATGGAAAAGACCTGTGCCAAATCCAGGTATTCAGGGGGGATTGGCACGGTGGGGACACCGTCTGGACTTTCCATCATGGTCGAACCGACGGAAACACCCAAACACCTACCTTGACACTTCCATGACCACCCTGAAAGAACCAGACTAGACCAGGAAATGATGGGATCATGGAGTGCTAACCACGGGAATCCTAACACTATAGGGAATGTAGGGGATTCAATAACGTAGAAGGTAAGTGTTTCGGTGTGTGTGTCGTTGGTGATCATGGTGAGAGGAACAGTGTGCTCTGTGACTAAACCCGACCCAAATGGACGGCTCTAACAGGCAAGGGGCAGGTGAGGACCTTCAGGGGAATGTGTGCGTGCAAGGCACACAGGGAAATTCCCAGCTGCACCCAAATCTACTAGTGCCTTACACTGGGCTGTTTGTGGAAACCCGGAAAACCTAACAGGAACAGTGTAATGAGATGGGAAGCTAGAGGTGAGCGGGCATGGGCTACCTGGGGTGATACGGAAGTGCCTTGCCTACCACCTCTCGACCCTGTGGAGAGTGGACGGTGTGGTGCAGTGGGGTGGTCTCGTCTCCTCTTGGAGGCACTCTGCACCTGTCGTCCACGCCCTCTGCCCGGTAGTGCAGTCGCCCCCAGGACTATTCGGACGGCGGTATCCTGATGTTGGGGTGGAATGGGCAGACGCTTTCCCGGACGTCCTCGGGCAGCTAGCAAGTTGTCAAGACTAATCGACATCTCCACTAGTTGGTCAAAGAAGAGGGTGGAGTCTCGACACGCTAGCTCCCTCCGGACATCCTCCCTAAGACTGCAACGGTAATGGTCGATGAGGGCCCACTCGTTCCACCCAGACCCCACAGCAAGGGTTCAGAATTCCAGTGTATTCAAAGTGTAATCCTGCGCCGACCAGCGGTTCCCCCTTCTCGTGTCCCTTTGGCGGATGATCGACGAAGACCACACAGAAACGGTGGATGAACTCGGAATAGTCATCCTGGGTGGGTCCCTCGAGGTTCCACACAGCGGTCACCCACTCCAGAACTGTCCCGGATAGGCAGGAGACGAGTGAAGCGATCTTTTGGCTATCCGTCGGCGCAGCATGGATGGACTGGACATCCATGCTGTAGTAGGAAATCCTGCCAGTGAGCCACCGTCCCATCATCCCACTAGAGGATGTCAGGCCCTCATGGCACCCTCATGGACCAAACTGTCAGAAACATGCACACCAGTAGCCCACTAGAGGACATTTTGTAGGGCTCTGGCTGTGCTCCTCCTGTTCCTCCTCGCACAAAGGAGCAGATACCGGTCCTGCGGCTGGGTTGATGCCCTTTTTACGGCTCTGTACAGGTCTCCTCGTGTTACAGCCCATCTCCTGGTATCTGCTCCATGCTCTTGAGACTGTACTGGAAGACACTGCAAACCTTCTTGCGAAGGCACGTATGGATGTGCCATCCTGGAGGAGCTGCCTGTGCAACCTGAATGGGCTGCAAGTTTCGCCTCATGCTACCAGTAGTGACAAGATTTGAGAAGAATCAATCAGGAAGGATATGGAGAGAGTAATTGTCTGTAGTCACCACCTGCAAAACCATTCCCTTTTTGGGGGTTGTCTTGCTGTTTCCTTTCCAGTGCACCTGTTGTCACTTTCATTTGCACCATAACAGGTGACATTGCTTCCTAACTGGACAGATTGATATCCATGAAGTTTAATTGACGTGGTGTTATACTGTGATGATTACATGTTCCCTTTATTTTTTTGAGCAGTGTATTTATCAGAATCAGAAAGAGTTTTATTGCCAAATAAGTTTCACAACAAACTAGAAATTTGTTCTGGTCCGTTGGTGCAGCAATTTTGCACAAAACAAATAAAAACAAATAAGAAGAGTGGACTGAGCATAAAAACAGTAGACTGAGTGTTAATAAATTACTAAAGAATATACCAAAAAATACGTGAGGTGCAAGAATTGTCCAGTTTAGGGTTGTGTGTATGTCGGGAGGGGTTATAGATTTGTCCATTTGAGGGTTGTGTGTGTATGTGGGGAATGGGCTATAGTCAGTTTAGCTCCAGGGGCATGTTCATGCGGCCTACTGCTGTAGGAAAGAAACTGTTCTTGTGGCGAGAGGTTTTGGTCCTGATAGACCTCAACCTTCTACCAGAGGGGAGAGTTCTGAATAGTCGATTTCCAGGGTGAGAGGGATCCGCCCCAATCTTTGCTGCTTGCCTCTGCGTCCTGGAGGTGTGTAGGTCTTGTAGAGATGGCGGATTGCAGCCAATCACCCTCTTTGCAAAGCGGATGATGCGCTGCAGCCTGCCCTTGTCCTTGGCAGTGGCTGCAGTGTACCAGATGTTAATGGAGGAAGTCAGGACTCTATAATGGCAGTGTAGAAGTGCACCATCCTGGTCTTTGGCAGCAGTACCGAGGCGCAGACCTTCCGAGAGGCAGGTGCTGAATCTGAAAAGTGGGCAGAGTTGTCGGCTCTCACGGACGGATGGTGTGTTGGAGTGAGTGACACGCATAAAAAACGGACGACGCATGCCAATCAGAGTTAGTGACGCACATAAAAAAGACGGGTTTCTCCTTAAGTCCACTATTATCTCCATGGTCTTTAGGGCGTTGAGCTCCAAGTTTTTCTGACTGCATCAGGGCACCAGATGGTCAATCTCCCACCAGTAGGTGGACTTGTCTCCATTAAAAATTAGTCAGATGAGGGTTGTGTCATCTGCAAACTTCAGGAGCTTGACAGAGTGGTGACTGGAGGTGCAGCTGTTGGTGTACAGGGAGAAGAGTTGGGGTGACAGGACACAGCCTTGAGGGGAGCCAACGCTGATGGTCAGGGGGTCAGACAGGTGCTTCCCCAGCCTCACGTGCTGCCTTCTGTTGGACAAAAAGGCTGTGAGATCCACCTGCATGTGGACTCTGGCACTCCCAGTTGTGACAGCTTGTCCTAGAGCAAAGTGGGAATTATGGTTTTAAATGCGGACCTGAAGTCCACAAACAGGATTCTGGTGTAGGTTCCAGGAGAGTCCAGATGCTGGAGAATAAAGTGAAGAGCCATGTTGATTACGTTGTCCACAGACCTTTTGCCTCTGTAGGCAAACTGCAGTGAGGTCAGGGCGATGGGTCTGTAGTCATTAAATCCTGTGATCCTTGGCTTCTTGGGGACTGGGATGATGATGGAGGACTTGAAACAGGCTGGGATGCAGCATGTCTCCAGTGAAGTGTTGATACTCTTCGTAATCAGTACAGTGCTTTAGGGTGGATGGGGAGACACTGTCAGGCCCTGCTGCTTTTCGGGGGTTCTGTCTCTTGAATAGTCTGTTAACATCCCTCTCCAGGATTGTAAGTTCAATTGTAGAGGCAGGGGTCGGGATGAAAGGGGTGGGTGATTGTGAATGGGCCCCAATGGTGGGATGGCTGGACACACAAGAAGAAGGTATGTTGTCAGGACTGCCTTTTTGTCTTTCAAATCTGCAATAGAACTCATTCAGGTCACTGGCAAGTTGCAGGTCATTAATGGAGTGGGGGGATTTAGGCTTGTAGTTGGTAATCTGTTGGAGGCCTCTCCAAACAGAAGCAGAATCGTTGGTCGAGAGTTGTTTTAATTTCTCTCCATACCGGCGCTTGGCTTCTTTCACTGCCTTACCAAAGCTGTATTTAGCCTCTCTGTACCTGTCTCTCCCCATTCCAGAATGCCTCCTCCTTTTCCGTCTGAGTTTGGCAGTGAACCAGTGAATGTCATTGTTGTAGCTCACCCTGGTCTGTGTTGGTAGCAGCTGTCCTCACAGAAGCTGATGTATGATGTCACAGTATCAGCGTACTCATCCAGTCCATTAGTGGCAGACCTAAAAATGTCCCAGTCTGTGCATTCCAGACACGCACGCAGCTCATCTGTTGCTTCACTGCTCCACATTGAAACAATTAGAAACTGTATTGTGTCTTAGAAGAAAATGTATAGATTCATATAGTTCTGTGTTTCATATTGACTTTTAACACTAAAATGGATTCATAAGTTTCCTTATAATTTTGATGAGAATTTTGGTGAATATTTACTTCAGATGTCTGCTGTTTTTGTGTTATCTTACAGTTATTTAACACATTTTTTTTTTATTCATTTGTGAATCCTAGTACCTCAATGCCCAATCTGCACATGTATTGGTTGTGGATTCTCAGGGCATGACAACTCCAATCATGCTGCCTCTAGATATCAGTAGTAGAAAAGTTATCTTGGGCATGCTCACATGTTAATGTTTCATAGCACTTTAATTTGGTAGAGCAAAAATATGTGCAATTCTGTAGTATTCATCAAGAAATATACTGTATATGACATCCTCACAAATAAAATGCAATAACATTTGTGTACACTGCCAGGGGAGACATAATTAAGTGTTTGTCTATTTGCAAGGCGGTGCCTTCTGCCACATCAGCCGGCAGGATGGCTTCAGTTGTTAATTATTTGTTATGTAGAGCTGTTAAAACATTTTATTATTAATGGGTATAATCCCTTTACATAATAAATTTACTTCAGACACAACTTGTTCCATTACAATATAATGTATGGTAACAGATGGCAAGAAAGATAAGATTCTTCCAAATATCCTGCACAAATGAATACTGACCCCTCAAAAAAAGCCATGGCAGATCTACAGCGGCCGATGGCATGTGAGATTATGGATGCCACTGATATATATAGCATAGCATTGGTATTCTAGTTGCCTGCATAAAAAATTCAACATTTACATTACTGACAATGTTATCCATTTATCTGTACTGAAATGCATACAAATCTGGTGTAATGGGGGAACGCTAATTGGTGCGATGATATAAGTTACTTTTTCACAGTAGAACTGCCTCATTGTGGCCAAGTATTAAAATCCTGGTCATGGCAAACCAACCAGAGATTCGGCATAGGGCTCAGCAATGCTGGGCCAGACAGGCAGGGCCATAGCTAACACGGGGAAAGGTTGAAATGATTCACAGAGCCCTGGCTTGGCCAGGGACACTCAGGGTAATGTCAATGTCATCTATAAATGAGGGGGCCCAGGCATATATCTTTTCAGGGGGACCAGTATTCCTGGCCACGGCCCTGCAGACAGGAATATAGGTGGAAAGGGTAGTAATGTCAAGTCTTTTATGGACTTGATGGTAAGGTATCCTATAACCTAATTACATTTCATCTTGTCTCTTAATTTTACCCACACACAAATATAGAGCTGAATGGCATTGTTTTCCATTATCGCTGTAAATGATCTAGCCAAACTATCTTCCCAATTATTTTCTCCTATCAAATAAAAATGTTTTCATTTTATGACATAATGTGAATTTGATGATCCGTCCTCAAAGGACTGTTAAAAATCCTCTAAATCGACTGGGAAGCATGAAGCTTAGTTTATTATATTGGCTATATACTTATGGGTGCAATCTGGGATGTGTTTTACTATATTTGTAATTGTGATGATTGTTTATTGCCCTTATATATCGTGTTCATTTGTATTTTGTACTTACAATAGGCTACTATGCTCATTTTACACATGTGGTTCTGTGTGTTTACAAGTCCTTATGAAGCTGTATTAATTTGGAAATGTGGTCGTAGGGAATGGGTCCTAATTGACTTGCCTTATTAACACGGAAAAAATGTAAACCTTTTCAACCATAAATACGTCATCACTTCGACCTACGGCCATACGTCGTCCTTCCGTGTGCGAGATAGACGCGCGCCATTACGGTCGACAAACACGCGTTGCCCGTCCTCTCGGTATCCGTTCAGCACTGCGCGCTCAATCAGCACCCCTTGATCTAAACATCTGCACGCTGCAATGGTTAGTCATCGTCAAAAAGACAAAGAAAGAGTGAACTTTTTGAAAGTATTGGATAAATAAAATACCGTATTCCATCCTAAAACAGGAAGTAGAATATATAATGTAACACAGATCTAATTCGAATGAAATGTCTCGAATATTTTAAATGGAGCGCAGTTATTATAGTTATTTATTGCAGGAAAGCAGTTATAGTTATTAGACGGAAATTAAATTGTAAAGAATATTTCATCTACGAAAGAGGAGAAAACTACACTTTCAAGGGAATATTCACGCTCAAAATGTCTCTGAATTAGAAAGAAAGTAAATCACTTCAGAAGACGGGAAGAAAATTGCAAGAGGATCACAAACAGTGGAAATACATTTGAACCTGTGAACGGAAAAGCTATGGATGTAAGTGCTATATTTTACGTTTTACATTACATGTCTGAGTCATTGGGTCCACATTGACTTAAAATAACGGTATCATGTTATTTACATTTTGTCATTAGTAACTGCCCTTATCCAGAGTACTTGCCCTTGTCCAGTCTGACTTGCAGTATATTCATCTTCAGATTGCTAAGTGGAGCCACCACAGAAACCAGTAATAATAATTACACTTTCTTCTATTATTAGCTAAGTCAAAGCAAAGTCAGGGCTAGAATGTTGATGGAAAAAATATACTGTAATGCCAGCCTACAAACAAACTACAAAGTTATTTTTAATTCCTGTATTTCAGCACTATAGATTGAAAATCATGCAATGACTGAAATCATTTCTTTCCCATACATATTAAATTAACCATTAAGAAATGGAAGCTTGATTTGTCCGTCACCCATTTTTGGGTATAAAAGTTTTTGGAAAGATTAACAGAATGTTCAGTGAGCAGTCATGTTTAGTACTTGGTCACATATCCTTTACATAGATCGATTGCCAGTCTGCAAACCATATACATCACCAAATGTTACAGTGACGCCCCCAGACATTTTTCATAGGGGTGGCCTGACAGAAAATCTTGGGGTGGCACAATAAACCAAAAGCCATAACTGAATTTTAAAATTACTGCTTCAATTTTCACTTGTTCTCGCATTACAATGTGTCTGTTGCGCTTCTTCTCCCCCCTCGGTGTGGTACAGTACCGTTGTCGTCTTTTTCACCAATAATATTGGATGGCTCGTCTGTTTTGACCAATCCTTGTTCATAGTGCATTCTAGAGCAGGACCCAAACGTGGCATCATAGGAGGCGAAGCAAACGCGATTATTTTTGTTTTCATGAAAAGAACAAGTTCCGTGGGACAAAAACAATAATGGCAAGACACATTTTCTGCCGTACATGTCATGTATTCCTGACAAAAGCTGATAAGGCCGGGTCGTTTTTCAGGGGTACAAACAACTACCGAAAACATGCTTAAGTCCCTGCGGCATGTCAAGTGTATTGTGGCTGCACCAATGAACGTCTGCGAACGTCTGCCTGCTCTGAATAAATTAGGTGGCGTGTAGCCAAATTGAAAAATGTATGTAATCATAAATATGTTAGCTCAGTTATTTTATTATCAAGCTTTTATGTCACATCAAATAAGCAAGTATCTTAATAAAAAATTATAATGATATTTATAGTAATATTTTGAGAACTATTTAGTAAAAAGTAATGATGTGCATTGCATCATATTTATGTAAACACCAACTGCTTGTATCAGCTCTCATGTCTCACATCACGTGCAAAACTGTGGTATATATCAATATTCTGATGATTTGATATTTATATACAATATTTCTGTATAATACAATTGTATTGTTTTTTTTTTTTAATTCAGTTTGGGCCAGTAAAAATACAGTCCAGGCCAGTAGATTTCAGACCGACTGACCCAATAGGGCCAGTGAGAAAAAAAGTTAGCATTGGACCTTGATGTTATGGATATGCGACTCACGAGGGGGGGCAGTGGGGGAGTCAGCGATTGTATCAGGGTGGCCATGGCCCCTCTGACCACCCCTTGACGGCACTACTTGTTGAGTATGTTCCCTGGTGATGTATTGCAGCCATTTTCAGTTCATGCTTGTTTCTGTGCTTTTTTCCGTTGCATTGGTCTTCAACATGTGAAGACTAAGACAAAGGGATCATGTACCAGTTGCATGACTGACCTGTTGTCGTAGACTGTACCATTTGCATGACTGATTGCCTCACTTCATAAAGCGTGGGATGAATATTTCACACCAGTGCCCGTCTTTTTCAAGTATCTTGAATTGTTGTCTTAAGTGATGACTTGGGATCAGTTTTGTATTTGACTGTATATCGCAATGAGTATGATTACATGACCAAATAAGAGCTTTCAAGATAAACATTCCAACCCTGAGACACTTTATGCATGTGGATGGCCTCTGAGACTTATACATTAACTATACATCGATCAGTCATAACATTATGCCACTGACAGGTGAAGTGAATAACACTGATAATCTCGTTATCATGGCACTTGTCAGTGGGTGGGATATATTAGGCAGCAAGTGAACATTCTGGCCTCAAAGTTGATGTGTTAGAAGCAGGAAAAATGGGCAAGCGTAAGGATCTGAGCGACTTTGACAAGGACCAAATTGTGATGGGTAGATGAATGGGTCAGAGCATCTCCAAAACTGCAGCCCTTGTGTGGTGTTCCTGGTCTGTAGTGGTCAGTACCTAAAAAAGTGGTCCAAGGAAGGAAAAGTGGTGACCCGCCGACATGGTCATGGTCGGCCAAGGCTCACTGATGCACGTGGGGAGCAAAGGCTGGCCCGTGTGGTCCGATCCAACAGACAAGCTACTGTAGCTCAAATTTCTGAAAAAGTTAATGCTGGTAATGATAGAAAGGTGTCAGAACACACAGTGCATCGCATTGTTGCGTGTGGGGCTGTGTAGGCGCAGACCAGTCAGGGTGCCCATGCTGACCCCTGTCCACTGCCGAAAGCGCCTACAATGGGCACATGAGGATCAGAACTGGACCACGGAGCAATGGAAGAAGGTGACCTGGTCTGATAAATCACGTTTTCTTTCACATCACGTGGCTGGCCGGGTGCGTGTGCGTTGCTGACCTGGAGAACACATGGCACCAGGATGCACTATGGGAAGGAGGCAAGTCGGCGGAGGCAGTGTGATGCTTTGGGCAATGTTCTGCTGGGAAACCTTGGGTCCTGCCATTCATGCGGATGTTACTTTGACACATACCACCAACCTAAGCATTGTTGCAGACCATGTGCACCCTTTCATGGCAACGGTATTCCCTGATGGCGTTGGCCTCTGTCAGCAGGATAATGCGCACTGCCACAAAGCAAAAATGGTTCAGGATTGGTTTGAGGAGCACAACAACAAGTTCAAGGTGTTGACTTGGCCTCCAAATTCCCCAGATCTCAATCCAATCAAGCATCTGTGGGATGTGCTGGACAAACAAATTCGATCCATGGAGGCCCCACCTCACAACTTCCAGGACTCAAAGGATCTGCTGTTAACATCTTGGTGCCAGATACCACAGCACACCTTCAGAGGTCTAGTGGAGTCCATGCCTCGATGGGTCAGGGCTGTTTTGGTAGCAAAAGGGGGACCTACACAATATTAGGCAGGTAGTCATAATGGCTGATTGGTTTATTAGTTACCATACTGTTTTGAATGATCTAGAAATGGCTTTAGTATTGGATAATGCCTTATTCTGAAGCTTTGTTTGAGTAGAATATTCACAACTGTTTCTGTTCTTTTGGGGGTTTTTTTAGGATTTGGACCTTGCAGCAGTGTACGTATCGGATGCCCAGTATAACAGGAAAATAGTTTTTGACACATCACCTCAAGCGATAAGGTAGGTAGAGATTGGACGTCTTTTATTTAGTTTCATTTTTCAATGTAAAAAACAGAAATCACAGAGATTGAGATGGTTATCTATACTAGAAAACTATTGTATAATTATTTTTATACGTTGTGTTTGGAGAGTATTCAAACGTCTTTAATCTGTCCACATTTTGATGTATTATAGACATTTAATTTTAAAATATTTAAAATAAAAACTGTTGCGATCAATTCCCCTTAAAGGGATAGTTTGTCCAAAAACCATATTTTGGTGACAGTCCATTTATTCCGAGTTGTTCCTTCAGGCACATAGAGTCGTTTTTTAAAACAATCCATTATTCAGCTCTTTCTCAATCCTTAATTAGCATTATTAGCCTCGTCCAAATTCATGAATGGAAACTGTGCGTCCCGCTATACTAAAGCTGCACTGCAAGCGGAAAACAACTCCAAAACACTTCAAACTACATTCGGTAATCGGCAGTCGCGCTAGCATCGATTTCTTAAACTGTATTCTGACGAAACAACCAGCGGAATTGTCTGAATTCAAACTGTAACTAGCGAAGTATTTCCTATAGCCACCATACACAGCTTATGTTCTGCGGCAGTAATGTCATCGAGGTGAGCATGAACTTTAACCTCAACAAGCTATGCGAAGATAAGTTGCTTCACCTAGCTGGCCCATTTTGGTCTGTGGAATAATATTTGTAATTGTGGAAAATGTCGTGGTCATAAGAAAGGTACAAGGGACGTGGGAGAGGAGACTTGAGGTTCTGTTCGTTGCCATATCTGTAAGGTCTGTTCACAGTTCCATCTCTCAACCACATCACCAGGATGACATATAGCCTCCAGATCCCAAGATCCTCCAGATCCCAATCACAACTAACGCAGCACTCCTCCCAGCTCCCAATCACCGAAATACTAAGCCTGTTCAAGAGTTTGTGATAGCTTTCTAACGTTCTTTGATCCTAGCATGCCTTCCGTGTTTACGATTTAGCTGATCCTAGTTTGTACCTTCACCTGAGGCTTTTCGACATACGCACTTGTATTTTGGATTTTGCCTTCATCCTGCTTCTTTTGTGCTTGTGCCATTTTTCATATTCCCCATCCTACTCTTTTAAAATTGCTGCTAGTTTACATTATTATGTATATTATTGCTATACTTGCTATATTTATAATATTCAATACTTCTACCCATGTTGTTCATATTCCCCATCCTACTCTTTTTAAAATTGCTGCTAGTTTAGACTATTATGTATATTATTGCTCTATTTTTTTTGCTCTATTTTTGCTTTATATATTTCTTAATTCTTACTACGTAGATGTCGTGTGCCATGTCACAAGAATTTTATTGTGCAGGATGACGCTGTGTTATTCGGTGCATTTGAATAAACTTTGCTAATAACACTAATTACTCACTGAGACAGAGCTGAATAATGGATTGTTTTTAAAAATGACTCTATGTGCCTGAAGAAACAACTTGGGGTAAGTGGACTGTCACCAAATAAAATTTTTGGAAGAACTATCCCTTTAATGACAAAGCGAAAACTTGTTTTTAGAAATGTGTTGAATTAATCAGAAATAAACCAGAAAAGGAACCAGGTAATCCTAGTTCAGCCAGCCCGCAAAAAAGAAAGGATGAATGTTGTTCTCCCTGGCTGGTTTCAATCTGTGGTTTTCTATGTGACAGTCTGTGTCTTTAACTATTACGCTATTTAAACAGCAGGAATGCAAATTTTACCTGAGCCAGTACATTTTTGCTGGGTGGGCAACGGAAGGTTCATTAACGGAACTAAAGTGTACTTTTGTACAAAGAATACTGTAGATGGTCGTCCATACAATAACAGTTGAATAGCTAACCACTACGCTATGTGTACTACGAGGAAATTGAAAGCATTTGCTGAATCTCAAATCGCATACTGCATACTAAGTAGTACAAGTACGAACTTCGCGGATGATGGTGAAGTACGTACTGTTTCATATATAGTAAGCTAGTATGCCAGTATTGGGACCGATTGGGCCATACTACCCCGTCAGGAAATTGTGTCTCAACGTTAGATCATTTTGTCATGCCTTAACATCACGCCAAGTTTGAATATTTAGCTAGACACAATTAATCATTGTGTTAAACTGGCTAACGTTTCGTATTAACTTTACTTTCACCACAAATAGCATCTATGAACTGCATGGCTTTTATTAGCCAGTAATAGGTCTACTAGTATCTACTTATTACTTGGAATAGTCATAAGAATTGAGCAATTTCTAGTGAGACTGAAGATGAACTTTACACTGCCAAAGCTATTTCATTTCATTGCACAACGTTCGTTTTTCTTTTATTTGTGAATGACATTGATACACTAACTATCAATACAGGTGAAGATTACTGACTATTTCATCAAGTGAAAAGAGAGAATCATGGAAACCCCTCCTCTTTTACTGCCCAAGGGATTGTTATCTAGCCTATATTACCCCAAAAAGCATGCACGGATGTGTACTTCAAAAATCCATCATAAATAGTCACAATATGACTGTAAACGGTTTTATTTTAGGCTTACTATAACACAGCTACTGAAGGTTGTCCTGTCAACCACTGTCAGATTTGATGGGGAGTGTCAGTGAACTGTGATCTTCAGCACTCCACACAGATCTTCTCTCTGGTCTGAAGTTCTGTGCGCTCTGGATCAGGTTTTTTTCAAGGACCTCTGTATTTTTCTTTGTTTATCCATTCTTCAATCTTGAGTAGTCTCCCAGTCCTTGCCATTGAGAAACAACCTCATAGGATGATGCTCCCAAATCAATTTTTGTGAGATGTCAGACTTGACATTAAGGCCAAATAGTTTGATATTGGTTTCATCAGACCAGGGAATCTTTTTCCTTATCCTCAGAATCCTTCAGGTAGCATGTTATATGCCTTTTACTCAGGAGTGACTTTCTTCCACTCTACTGTAAAGACCTGATTAGTGGAGTGTTGCAGAAATGGTTGTCCTTGCAGGTTCTACCGTCTCTGCATAAACACTGAAGCTCTGTCAGAGTGGCCATTGGGTTTTTGGACAATTCCCTCACCTAGAGCCGTTTTCCCTGTTTGGCAGACCAGCCAGCTGTAGGAAGTGTACTTTCAATGCTTAACTATTTTTTCATTACCTTCCCCAGATCTATTCCTCAAAAAAAATCCTGGAGGTCTACAGAGTTCCTTCGATCTCATGGTTTCGTTTTTGTTCTGACATGCGCTGTGAAGTGTGCGTAGACGTAGGGGCCATTCTAAAACATGGCCAATCAATTGAATTTACAACTGGTGGACTCTAATAAAGTTGTTGAAACATTTAAAAGGATGATCGAAGGACACAGGATGCATCTGTGCTCAGTTTGTGGTGTCATAGCAAAGGGTCTGAATGCATGCATACACTGAGTACATGGGATATTACGGTTTTTCATTTTCAGTAAATTGGCACAAATGTCTGAACATCTGTTTTGACATTTTCATTGTGGGGTATCATAAATTAAGTCTATAACACAACAAAATGTGGAGAAATTGAAGGGATCTGAATACTTTTTGAAGACACTGTATTTAGATAAACATTTTTTTCACAGATTGTACTTGCTCTATAACCACTGGGGGTTGCAGTTCCTGGTGTATGCCTTCATTGTAATAAACCTGGCTTTGGCCATCTTTGAAGACCCAGCAGTCATTCCCCTGCCAATATGGGTAGATATACACAATAATAAACCTTGAAACTTTGATTCCTCAAAATGTTTGCCTTTTATTTCAAACACCAATATTTTGGTCTGACTAGAAAACAGTTATGCTTTCCCTAAACTTTTACTAATATCGCTCTTCGTTTAGGCTTGGGTTTTTGTTCTTTTAGTATTTTAATTTTATTCACAGTTGGCCAGCCATTGTAAAGTTATTTTTTTTAATGAGAGTACAAGTGTTCAGTAGGCCTAGAGCACATTTCAGAAATGTCATGTAGCCCCTCAGTTTCCTTATGTTTTCCTGTTTCCTGAATTGCTTACTATTAGTCCTGCATCTTTGCCACTCAAATTCTTAATTTGACAACAGCCACGGGCTTCCTGTTTTTATCTCCCTCAGGCAACCACAATGATAGAGATAGTTTGTCTGTCAGCCTTCAGTTTTCGCCTTGTGCATTACGCCAAAGTCATCCCACTGGAAAGGTTTTGGAAAGACCCAAAGAACATCTGCATCATTGTCATTATTTTGGTAGGGTGTTGCACATAAACACTGCAATGAAATAAGCAATATTATGTGAGTATTGGAAACATTGGAAAATCCTCTTTTACTCTGCTCTTGCCTATATCTTCTCACAACAGTTGATTACTAGTAGCAATACTTTTAATTTAGTAGAACTATCTCTATCTAGAAGTAGAGGTACACATGTTTACTATTATTTACTAATAATCTTATCATTTAAAATAATTTATTTTATCTAGCTACAGGTTAAATCTAATCTGTATACAGCTCCGGAAAAAATTAAGAGACCATTGCACCTTTTCTTTCCTTTCCAAAAAAGTTGAAAAGGAAGGTTTTGAGTGAGGAACATAAGCGTTTAATTTGTAGTGGTCTCTTAATTTTAACCCTTCTGTTCCTTACTCAAAACCTTCCTTTTCGACTTTTTTGGAAAGGAAAGAAAAAGGTGCAGTGGTCTCTTAATTTTTTCCGAAGCTGTATGTTCTGTGTATGTATGTATACACAAAGGTCCCCGAAAGAAATAGCATACCACTTTTATCATTATGGATTTAAGAATCCCAATCCGTTGACCGTGAGAGCATTCTGACAGAACTGTATTGTAATTTTGGGAAGTGCTGAGAAGGGTTTTGCACATTTTTGTGAAAAACCCTTTAGCACAAGGTTTCCCCTATGTCAGTAATTGATGATCTCTCTTTCTCAGCTCTCACTTGTTGACATGATCATTTATTGGTTGTTGAAAGCCACTGGTTTCTTTGCTGTCCGCTGGTCGCGGGTAATGAGGCCTCTCCTACTGGTCAACATTACTGAGGGACGACAGGTAAAAATCATCTTCTCTGTCTCATTGAATGTATTGTCCTGTCATTGTGTGTGTCTGTCTTTCCACCTGTCTGTTTGTCTCTCACACACACACCAACCCTCAGAAAGTTACACACACACCCACAGACAGATAGACAGACACAAACACACACTCCCCTCTAATCTCTCTGTCACTTACTGTATGTTCTCTCTTCAATCCTCTAGCTCCGTAGAGCATTCCGAAGCATCCGGAATGCATTGCCTCAGATCCTCTGCGTCTTCCTGCTCTTCATGTTCAGCGTGCTCATGTTCTCACTTATGGCCCTCAAACTCTTTGTGAAAAGGTATGTTGGCATCAACCATATCCATAAAAAGGACTAAAAAATACCCGGATGTATATTTCCCTCTATGTACATTGCCCGCAATGACTATTGGCATCCTTGGGAAAGATGAGCAAGAAAAGCTATACATTTTTTTTGTTTATCAGCTTGATGTTACACTAAAATATGAGACATCTAATCTTGATTTAGTGTGCAGCCTGTAAGTATTTGTACAGTGACACATTTTAGTTTTTTGGCTCTGTACTCAAGCACATTGTACTCAAGCACATTGGAATTGAAATGAAACAGTGACTAGAAAGTTCAGGGGCAGAATGTCAACTTTATGTCCATTTTGGGGCATGTCAAACCCTTTTGTACATAGCCTCCCCCATTTCAGAGCACCAAACGTAATTGGACAAATTAACATAATCTTGAAAAAAGTCATATTTAGTACCTGGTTTGCAAATACTTTGCATTCGATGACTGCCTTGAAGTCTTCGACCCAGACATCACCAATGCTAGGTATCTTACCTGGCAATGCTCTGCAAGGTGTGTACCGCAGCAATCTTCAGTTCCTGTGTGTTTCAGGGCATTTGTGCCTTCCATCTAGTCTTCAGCAAGCGAGACACATGTTCACTTGGATTCAGGTCAGGTGATTGACTCGGTTAGTCAAGAACACTACTTTCTGGCCCTGATAAAATTGTTGGTTGCTTTAGCAGTACGTTTGGGGTCATGCTCTTGCTGCAAGGTGAAGTGCCATTAAGTGTTATGCATTTGGTCGTATTTGAGCCTACAGTGTTTGTGTACACTTCATCCTATTGCTGCAGTCAGTAGTTACACCACCAATAAAGACAAGTGAGACAGTTCCAGGATCAGCCCCATCCACCTTATTTCACAGTTAAGTTGGTATGGCAGTTCCTTTTCTCCCACACTTTCCTACTTGCCATTATTCTGGCACATTTTATTCTTTGTCTCAACTATAAAACGCCTTTTTCCAGGACTCTACCGGGCACTTTTTGCCATCTTGTTTTTGAGGGTAACTAGTATTTTTGCAGTTCACCTAGCAGTTCATCCTCTGTAGTTTGGCTGGTGAAAACTGCAAAAAGGTAGAGGCTGACACTTCCAAACTAACTCCATATGATACAATACACTACACAAAAACCTACCACCTAATGTTTTGGCTGACTGATTCAATCGGATTTATCTGCATGATGATGGCCTGACTTGCATTTACACTTCTTTGATCCTTGTGTTGTCAGTTAGTTTATTTGGCCACAAACACCAGATCTGGGTTTGATGTTAAAAAGGGATGGTCATGCAAAAATAAAACACTACTCTCCACTTTAAAGTATGGTGGTCAATATGTGATGTTGTTGTGGAGTTGGTGGTTTGGGAGGTATGGGTACAGGTGGTCGTAGTCTCAGTGGCCTCTGCATCCGCCTCCTGGCTGTCTTTCTCCACCTCCATAGTGCAGCATTGCATGTCACATCTACTCTTGCCTCGAAAAAATTTTTAGCTGCCCCTTTAGGACCAGGGAGTTAGCGTGGTAACAGAATCAACAGCACTTACTGTGTGAGAATTCCACCCTAGCTTAAATCTGATATAAAAAGCAATTCTAATGTAATTCAACAAACTCAAAATAGTAAGGTGGCCAATAATTGGGGATGGTGGCCGATAATAGGGGGTCGTATTTTTTTTATCTACATCACTAACCAACTACTGAAAATATTAATTTCCCATGCTAACTAACATTAGTATGTCACTAGTAATCATCATAAACATTGATGACTTGAACAAATAATTCCTCGGTACAAGAAGATGTTTTTAAAAATTGTTGTTGGATATGCCGATAGGGGGTTAGAGATTACAGTAGTTATGTTCAATTATTCGGTTCAACGGAACACAGTTGCAAAACTGTGCGTGTTTTATAGATTCATGTTTGTTTGGGCTTGAAGTTAATGTATTGCAAGGTATTCTGTTCTGAGGAAGGGAGATCCGGTTGTTAAATTGTGAGAAAGCATGTCTTTTCCTAGAGGTATACATGTATTTTAGTTCTATTCTCTTGTTTAGAAACACAACACAGAGGAGTGGTACTTTGTTATCTTGTGCTATATGAGGTACCGTATCACAAACAGTTGAAGAGGGCCCCATACAACATGATAAGTGTCTGTGTGTGGAGCCAAGATATCAAGAGGGGACACTATACCAGGCCCTACAGGGTTAAGATGTAGAATACACGTATATGATTGGAAGACAGCCAGATAGTGAAGGGGATGTGTTGAAGGTTTAGTCAAGTATAAATATGCTGTTTAAGACAGAGATATTTGGGGAAGCACAAAGATAGCTGGAAAGACCAAGAAGAGAGAGATGGAAAGAAGGCTGAACATCTAAGACAGACATGTACTATATTTTGTGAATAAACAAGGAACGCTTCTCCCTCTGACTTGGGTCCGTTATTATTCTGCAAAAGAGCCAGAAGCCAACAAAATGTTTCTTTTTTAATTATTATCGATTTTTTGAATGACTTCATTCCGAGATGAATGTGCTAATGACTAAATCTGTTTTGAAATGATTCAGAATGAATCTAAAATCTTGTTTAGAAACAGAATATGTACTGTATGTAGATGTTCATTTACTTTAAACTGTAGTTGACAATAGTAATTTGGCTACATAGTATAGCGGTTTTTGTGCCTTTTGTTGGTGTTGGATGGATGAGGACAGAGTGGACTCCTTTGTAATTTGTAATTTCTTTATTTGGATAGAACTGAAGTCATATTAGATCAGTGTCTAACACAAACTATGAGACAGATAAACTTTTAGACAACCTTGACCAAAAATAACCTTATTTGGATAGATTTTACACCCATTGTTACTCTAAAAATACATGATGAAAAGATGTTTTGGGGAGTATGCCTAGACCCCCCAAAACGAGGCTTAGTCCCCCCATCCATGAATTTCTAGCGACGTCCCTGCGATACTGTATAGATACACTGGGCAACGATTCAGTGTATTGGCATTTCCCCATATGTTGCTACGATACGATACAATTCAATTCAGTGCCGTACGATACAACACACTACACAAAAACCTATCCCTGATAATTCTCCACTCATTAGAACACATGGAGTTTTACTTTATGTTGTTACAGTGAGTAAATCCAAAGCCCTACCTGTGATTTGGCAGGAATAAAATCAATGATCTGGCTGTATTTGTGGGAATACAGTTGTGCTCAAAAGTTTGCATACCCTTGGAGAATTGGTAATATACAGTTTTGCTCATAAGTTTGCAGAAATACCCTTGCAGAAATTGTGAAATTTTGGCATTGATTTTGAAAATATGACTGATCATACAAAAAAACTGTCATTTATTGAAGGATAGTGATCATGTGAAGCCATTTATCATCACAGTTGTTTGGCTCCTGTTTAAATCATAATGATAACAGAAATCACCCAAATGGCCCTGATCAAAAGTTGACATACCCTTGAATATTTGGCCTTGTTACTGACACAAAAGGTGACACACCCAGGTGAAAATGGCAATTAAAGTTGAATTTTCCACATCTGTTCTTTTTTAAATTGCAATCAGTGTCTGTGTATAAATAGTCAATGAGTTTGTTAGCTCTCACATGGATGCACTGAGCAGGCTAGATACTGAGCCATTGGGAGCAGAAAAGAACTGTCAAAAGACCTGCGTGACAAGGTAATGGAACTTTATAAAGATGGAGAAGGATATAAAAAGATATCCTAAGCCTTGCAAATGCCAGTCAGTACTGTTCAATCACTTATTAAGAAGTGGAATATTCGGGGATCTCTTGATACCAAGCCAAGATCAGGTGACCCTAGAAAGATTTCAGCCAAAACTGCCAGAAGAATTGTTCGGGATACAAAGAAAAACTCACAGGTAACCTCAGGAGAAATACAGGCTCTGGAAAAAGACGGTGTGGTTTTTCAAGGAGCACAATACGACGATACAAAAATGAACTGCATGGTCGAGTTGCCAGAAAGAAGCCTTTACTGTGCCAATGCCACAGAAAAGCCTGGTTACAATATGTCCGACAACACCTTGACACGCCTCACTGCTTCTGGCACACTGTAATTTGGAGTGACGAGACCAAAATAGAGCTTTATGGTCACAACCATCAACGCTATATTTGGAGAGGGGTCAACAAGGCGTATAGTGAGCAGAATACCATCCCCACTGTGAAGCATGGTGGTGGCTCACTGATGTTTTGGGGGGGGGTGAGCTCTAAAGGCATGGGGAATCTTGTGAAAATTGTTGGCAAGATGAATGCAGCATGTTATCAGAAAATACTGGCAGACAATTTGCATTCTTCTGCACGAAAGCTGCGCATGGGACACTCTTGGACTTTCCAACATGACAATAACCCTAAGCACAAGGTGTTATGGAAATTCTTGAACTAATGTACATTTTAGAAATGTCTACTTTTCTATTACCTGGTATGTAACTCTGGTCTTTGTTTGTGACATATCTGAATGATATCAGTGGATCATTATGACCTCTGACCATTTGTTAATCTGCCCAAACCAATAAGGGTATCTGTCCTTTGTTCTTCAGGAATGTGGCCGACAGTCTTTTATGATGTTCACCTACCCCCTTGACAGTAAACACCTAGGGCAGGAAGTATAAGGTGGGGGGACAGCCCACCCTTGGGGTAAAACCTATGTATTGTTGACAGCTTGGCAGTATCTTACCACACCCCTTTTAACTTTAATAAATACTGACTGTTCATGTATTTTCCTCTGAGATCCTCACAGGTCTATTATGATAGGCTTAGGACGCATCTCTCTGTTTGCAATTATATTATAAACTGCTAATTGTGCCAAGAGAATTTTGTCTCTGTACTTACTTCCATAAAGAGTTCCTATTGATGAAATTACCATCACACTTTGGGGGCTTGTCCTTTGGTTACTAAACCTGGAATATCTCATGAAAAGGCTGACGAGCTTATTAACGCATGCTGGGCATGTTAATCGAGATACCAGGGTGACAGGCGCCGGTTAGACCGCACCATTGTGTTCGTTCTGGATCCGGCATTTTCGCCACGTTTTGCTGGGTTTGCTGGGTTTAATGATGGGTAAGTGCATCAGTAAATCTTTGCCGGTCTCTCGTGTTTACGATGGACCGGCAAAAATTATGTCTGATGTTTATGGTGCATGGACATGTGAACAATTGTATCTTTGGGAGTTATTAGGTTTTCCAGTTAATGGCGTTTTCATTTGGTGACGGATGCATGACCTACCGGGCAGATTGGAGGAATTTGGACGAGGTAACGAATGGGAGTTGCAGAAGGTATAATAGAACGTTGTTTGGAAGGTGTAGGCTACGGTACGGTATGTGGAAAGTGGTGACTGATGGAAGCTTTAGGGAAGTTTGTATGGGGTTTATTGATCTCTGTGTTGTAGTTCTTTTCACCCAAGTTGGATCTGGAATGACCCTCTGACTGAACTCCACCCTCACGCGATGTTCTGCCAGGCCGATCGCTGGGAGTCCTTGGAGTTTTGTGTCATCCCATCCCGCCCGGCGACACTGCATCGGTGGAGACCAGTTCTCTATCATCGACGTAGCCAACCCTGCTGGTGACCGAGATAACTCTCGATTTGTTTTATTCCATGGCCCAGATTTGGTCGTTGTGAATGTGGTGATACAGTAGGCCGTTTGGAGGCCGTTTTGCTCCACTTTGGACGAGTTGAGACAGTCTACGCGGGTCAAGAAAAGGATAACACAGGAGGAGAAGAAATCACCAGATACGTAACTTCTGTTGGCCCAGCCGGTGTTTACAGCGGCTAAGACTAAAGAAGACTACAGACCCGGGGTTGAGGAAGAGACTATGCTAACCGCTGCGTTTATGATGGCTACCACTAGACATTCGACTGGACAATGAGTTTGGGAAGATACCTGTGGGAATCAAGACGATGGCTGTTTATGTAGTGTTCCCGCAAGAATAGAGACAGTTCTGGCTACCTCTCTGACCTCGCCACGAGCGACCCAACGGGAACACTCAGGAACGCTAAACCGCCTAAGAGAGGGGTGCTGACGGTCAGGGGAGACGGACAAGAGAACATCAACCGGTGAGATCATTCCTTAACACAACCCTGTTTTTTCTCTGACATATTTAGAGAATACAGGATTTATAGCTTTTCATAGGATTTAGTAGACTAGGTGGTTGGTTTCAGTACGTCAGGTTTGATGGATTTGTGGAAGTAAGTTGATGGATTTGTGAAAGTAGTGTTTGTAGGAGTGATTTTTTTATAGGGTATTTCAGTTATAGCTACTGTAGTTAAGAAAATGCTATTGTTGTTCTGTGTCCTGATAGCACTAGTAACACTCCCATGCAGTCAACCTATTGCGGGGCGATTCGTGCAGGATTTTAAACAGTTCTCTATTGGTGGAATTGGTTTCTGTGCTACGGTCTTTGCGAAATGCGAGAAAGGTTTTTCATTTTTTTTTCACAAGCTCGATGTCCACCAATTTTAGAGGCTGTAGGATGAAGTAGAGGTTGCTCCTGTAAAAAGCTTAAGTTGTTGGACAACATGTGGTTTGGTGATTAGTAGAGCTAATGAAGCTGTATATGCACGAGCACCGATTTTCCTTGATCTGTATACGATCGTGACCCAAGTCCCGGGCATTGGTGAATATCTTGTTGTGGTCCGAATGGCTGCATTTTGTATTCTTTGGTGAAATGTTTGGTCTCGTTCACCGAGATTGTTGTTACCCTGGAAGTTTTTTTATATTGCCAGGGTTTGTTTTGATTTGTTTGGTGTACACTTGAGCCGAACAGCATCCACTGCGTCGTTGATGTGTTTCTGTGGCGGGGCCCCACTCTGTCGGCCACAGGATTGTCATTTGCTATCCCATGTTGTGCTGTTAGCCGGCACACGTGGAGATATTCGTATGATAAATTAGGATGCTGTACAATAATAATGTCCTATATCTAATCCGAGTGATAAATTAGAAATTTGTACAAAGATGATTTCCTAATTTGGTAGAATATCGTCTCATGGTTTTCTTACAAAAGGTTAAAATATTGTGTTTTCTTTCTCCTTGTATGAACTAGTAGAATGAAGAATCCACATAGTGATAGTCTTTAATGTTAAGAAAACAAGCTGTGTCCCATGAGGACTGAATTTGTGTCCAATATAGTCACGGCCTGCAAAAGAGGGTGAAATAGCTAAGGCCCGTTTATTCCCCAAAGAAAAATTAAATGTCCTATTTTAAATGTTGAATTGGGTTTGGTTAAATAATGTAGTTTCTCTTTGTTTGTATTTGCAATGATAACTGGGATAATAGTTTTTTAAATCCGATGCCTGATACTCGTTAATGGAGTTTAAATTCTAAAATGGTAAACTGACAAATGGACAAATGGGGTAGAATGATGTGACAGTGTTTAGAGGCCTAGATTGAGTGTCCGTGGGATTACTCACTGATTGTACCTTGATTTTAGTGACATCATGCATCTGTTTTCTGTTACCATCGCCTTTCTTGAGAATTTTTCTCTTACTTTCCATCCTACTGTTACTGCGTTGATAAGACAAGCACATTTTCACAAACCACAACGATATTGGATGGGTAGGACAATAACTCTGAACCTTCAGTTAACGTAGGATATCGGCTAAGTTGAAAGCATGATGTCTCTTACTACAGATAGTTTGGGGACCATGTTAGATTTTAATGTGTGGAAACTTATGTTTCATGAACATTTTAAATAATCCATTTGGCCTTTATTTATGGCCTACCAGAAGTGGGTAAAGTCCTGGACTCCAGGAAGTGGGGCAGACCACCTGGGATGGCCCCTACCAACCTTTCCCATTAAATCAAAGTAGCCTATTACTAAGGGTTAAATTTGAGTGTTCAGACTGGTCTCACCTGTGGTACTTTCCCCAACATGAGTATATTTAATTTTGGGATAATCAAACATTGAGTGAAAGCTAAATATATATTTTCCTCTCAATAGCTTTAAACATTGAGATTCCTGGTTTTGTGATCGCCTGAAAATTTACAGTCATCCCCCATTGTTGATGGTAGAACAATCTTGATGTCAATAGAACCACAGACGTGGTCGAAATATGCATTTGGGTTTGGCTGACCGCCACTATTTAAAATTAAAATAAAATAGACATGCATCAAAGTTGGAGAAATTCCTTAAACTTTAGGAGGTTAATCAAGACATTATGTTTGTGTTGTCACAAAGTAGTTTGGCCATTGCCTGTGAAAATGCTAATTTGAGAGTTGTTTCACTGTATGACACAACTTCGTCAATAGAATATATGGGTTATAATTCCTTCACACAAGCGACCGTGTGGCACATTTGTTGTTTTTGATTTTGTTTGTGGATGTTGTGTTTTCACATTTTGTTTTCTTTACAAATGGTACATATTTTACCAATTCTCCAAGGTTATGCAAACTTTTGAGCACAACCATATGTACCATTTGTAAAGAAAACATAAGTGAGCAGGCAAAACACGTCTTTTATTTCTTATGGGATTCATATTCAACTGTAGGTTATAACAGAATGGCACAATCATTAAACAAAACATGGCAACAAAGAAAAAAAAGACTGACCCCTGTTCAAAAGTCTCCATACCCTTAGTTCTTAATACTGTGTAATGCCATTTTTAGCATCAATGACAGTGTGCAGTCTTTTGTAATAGTTGTCTATGAGGCCCCGAATTCTTGCAGGTGGTATAGCTGCCCATTCGTCTCCAGGTCATGCAAAGTCTTTGGTAGTCTTGCATGAACCACATGTTTGAAATCTCCCCAGAGTGGCTCGATGATATTAAGGTCAGGAAACTGTGATGGCCACTCCAGAACCTTCATCTTTTTTGTGGCATTGGCGCGGTAAAGTTTTCTTTCTGGCAACTTGACCATGCAGCTCATTTTTGTATCATCGTAATGTGCTCCTTGAAACAACCACACCGTCTTTTTCTTTGTATCCCGAACAATTCTTCTGGCAGTTTTGGCTGAAATCTTTCTTGGTCTACCTGACCTTGGCTTGGTTTCAAGAGATCCCAGAATTTTCCTCTTCTTAATAAGTGATTGAACAGTACTGACTGGCATTTGCAAGGCTTTGGATATCTTTTTATATCCTTTTCCATCTTTATAAAGTTCCATTACATTGTTACGCAGGTCTTTTGACAGTCCTTTTCTGCTCCCCATGGCTCAGTATCTAGCCTGCTCAGTACATCCATGTGAGAGCTAACAAACTCATTGACTATTTATACACAGACACTAATTGCAATTTAAAAAGCCACAGGTGTGGGAAATTCACCTTTAATTGCCATTTTCACCTGTGTGTGTCACCTTGTGTGTCTGTAACAAGGCCAAACATTCAAGGGTATGTAAACTTTTGATCTGGGCCATTTGGGTGATTTCTGTTATCATTATGATTTAAAAAGGAGCCAGACAACTATATGATAATAAATGGCTTCATATGATCACTATCCTTCAATAAAAGTTGTTTTGCATGATCAATCATATTTTCAAAATCAATGCCAAAATTTCACAATTTTTGCCAGGGTATGCAAATTTATGTGTAACTGTATATGGAAAAAACTCAAAAACATCCTTTAGGTTTCAGATAACTTAACAACCAGCCTCACACGCCATCCGCACCCTCTCTGTCACCCACACACATACATTCACACAATTCTACAAAACCTCAGTTTGACACCCCCCCACTCACGCCTATCAACTTGCTGCCAAAAGTTAAGGCACCAAACTGAATTCATAAAACACCAGAAAAACAGTTAATTAATTAGACATACAGTGGATATAAAAGGTCGACACACCCATGTGAAAATGCCAGGTTTTTGTGATGTAAAAGAATGAGACAAAGACAAATCATGTCAGAACTTTTTCCACTTTTAATGTGACCTATAATGTGAACAATTCAATTGAAAAACAAACTGAAATCTTCACACCTGCCATCATTTAAAGTGATTCTGATTAATCACAAATAAAATTCCGCTGTTCTAGTAGGATTTTCCTGACATTTTCTTAGTTGCATCTCAGAGCAAAAGCCATGGTCCACAGAGAGCTTCCAAAGCATCAGATTGATCTCATTGTTGAAAGATATCAGTCAGGAGAAGGGTAAAAAAGAATTTCCAAAGCATTAGATATACCATGGAACACAGTGAAGACAGTCATCAACAAGTGGAGATAATATGGCACAACAGAGACATTACCAAGAACTGGACGTCCCTCCAAAATTGCTGAAAAGACGAGAAGAAAGCTGGTCAGGGAGGCTTCCAAGAGGCCTACAGCAACATTAAAGGAACTGCAGGAATTTCTGGCAAGTACTGGCTGTGTGCTACATGTGACAACAATCTCCCGTATTCTTCATATGAATGGGCTATGGGGTAGGGTGGCAAGACGGAAGACTTTTCTTACAAAGAAAAACATCCATGCTCGGCTGAAGTTTGCAAAAACAAACATCAAGTCCCCCAAAAGCATGTGGGAAAATGTGTTATGGTCTGATGAAACCAAGGTTGAACTTTTTGGCCATAATACCAAAAGGTATGTTTGGCGCAAAAACAACACTGCACATCACCCAAAGAACACCATACCCATAGTGAAGCATGGTGGTGGCAGCATCACAATTTGGGGCTGTTTTTCTTCAGCTGGAACCGGGGCCTTAGTCAGGGTGGAGGGAATTATGAACAGTTCCAAATACCAGGCAATTTTGGCACAAAACCTTCAGGCGTCCGTTAGAAAGCTGAAGATGAAGAGGAAGTTCACCTTTCAGCACGACAACGACCCAAAGCACACATCCAAATCCACAAAAGCATGGCTTCACCA
>JACXGI010007754.1:0-36053 GCA_016801175.1 Esox masquinongy
GGGGGGGGGGTTACTGCTTTTACTGCTTCACTGAGGAAGCACAGAAGATGGTGTATACTGATGATATTGTTACTTTTATACCAATCTGCTTCTTGGTCCTTTCTGACACTTGGCATATGTTAATAAAGTAAAGATTGTTTAAATTGCACCGCTGTTATACCAGACTAATAACAGTATAACTATCTAACAGCATAGTGACAGTAACCTAACCATTTGGCAGGCCAGCTATTGTGAGAGATTTAGTTCTGGGATAGAATATAATATAATGTGACAGATCTCTTCTTCCATTACAAGTGCACTCCTGCTAACATAATTATTTGGTACAAGGTATTCTTCTTAAGCTACCTAGAAACATCGTAACAGGACAAACTGTAGCGTTGTTGCCAATAGTGCCGGCCCCTGGTGCCAACCGGTCTTCCTGGCCATATACAGGGGAGAGAGGCACACAGACAGAGGACATTTCTGTCAATGAATAATTCACTTTCATGCATTAGGTTTCTTTCTCTGATTCCGGTTGCTTTTGTTTTTCCCCATTCACACTTGGTGACAGACAATGGCCTAGTTTGATTCTATAGAAAACAGTAATGATCAGGAATTCATATGAAGGAGGACTCATTTCCGCTCCTTTTGAAAAACATACTAGAGGCTGACTCAGTATGACGCCCCAAAGAGGTGCATGAGCTGGGCCAGATGGGATGCCATGAGCTTCACCAGACCAGTTTCACAGAGACTCTGGTAGTCAATAGACTACCAACCAGAACATGTTGTACATTGTAATCTGGACTAAGCCAGCTTCAGCAAGCTCAATGTCTGCAATAATTACTAAGGCTTTTGCTAGTGTATGGCAGCTAGTCTTGTCCCATTAAGGAGTACCAGGATAACTACCTCGGTTACCAATAGGCGTCTTAAAATATAATTGAGGTCTTGAAACTGACAGATTTAGGCAACGAGGAGACGAGCCATCATTGACAGCTGCAAACGCCTGAATGAATCAAAACCATTTACGCACCATTGAGCAGTGCAATTGCTCTATTCAGACAGACGTTAGCTCATCTTAACAGTCACCACAGTTCGCCATAATAATAATAATACTAAAGCCTATACGAACCCATTTCTTCTGAATCCAACCTGAGAGAGAGGGCGGCCGAATCCATCTGGTCAGACCTCCAGGCCACGGTTGTGGACATGCCTCCCCCGGCCTCCACCGCTGTCGCAGTCTCATCCATTTACAATTCCCGGATAAGCCGCGCAATATTATGTCCTTCGTGTAAGCAAGGGCGAATGCGAAATGTGTACGACACTCTGACATCACATTAAAAAGGCTACATATCAGAATTAATTGGATTTTTTCCAGCACCATTCAAATTTCTGCCGTGGTAATTGTAAGAGCATAATGCACACAATACCGGAATGTCTTCTCGGATTGTCCACCGCTATATTCTCTCGCGCATTAAAAGACCTGCAGCGTTCTATTGTCACAGCTGTGGCTGCGTCATTCGCGTAAGAGGAGGGTCTATCATCATGCCTGTCATTGGAGCATCATCCTCTTGCGGTTGATCTCTGTTTTTGGGCCATGAGGCTGCTTCCGGCTCACTTGGGTAGACGATGTCTAATAAAAAAGGTACATGTCCCTAGTAAATGTGTGAAAGCAATGCAGCAATGGTAGTTTTATTTACCCTATTTATGGTATTTTATTAAGTGAATACACCTGGTGTTCCAGGTCTAAACCAGTCCCTGATTAGAGAATTGCAATGACCAGGGGTGTAGCACAAAATTCTGGGCCCTGCACATAGGCGGTCTCTGAAGGCCCCTCCC
This sequence comes from Esox masquinongy, assembly GCA_016801175.1. Taxonomy (NCBI): domain Eukaryota; kingdom Metazoa; phylum Chordata; class Actinopteri; order Esociformes; family Esocidae; genus Esox; species Esox masquinongy. The sequence continues at coordinate 1,816 of JACXGI010007754.1, forward strand.
CTCTTTATTCAAGATCCTAACATTTTCGAGGGCCCCTCTACACATTAGAGACCTATATACTTAGTACCTCTTTTCACCTGATCCGACGCCACTGGTAATGACAAAAGTCCATATTTCAGTTAGAGGAACCAAGGGCTTACAACTGAAAACTCTTATACATTTTAAACATGGTGTGACAAGTGGTTATGAAATTTCATGAAATTACCTTTCAAATATGTAATAACATACATTTTTTAAGGACAAACTACAACTACTCAACAACAGCAACTCTTCAAAAGAATCAACTACAAAGTGTAATTGTGGAATTCCATGTAATAGGTCAGAACTTAATGTTTCTGGATTGTAATAGCTGACAGAGGCACCAACTTGCATATACATAGCTAGAATCAGGTTTATTAAAATTCTGTTATAAAAGGCCATCGCAGATTGCACACATTAACCCACAGAAGCCTTTTTGCCCCTGTATGGCCGCTAAAACAATTTAAATGGGGTGTTATTGGACATTTACTCATGGGCATACATTTATAAAATACATTTGTAGTATGTGTTAATGTCGTTTTTCCATAGCATACACAACCACACAAGCCAGGTGTGCCTGTTATATAGGTTTTTGCAAAGCTGCCTGAAATGCGTATTTCTGAAGATGTTATGATCAGTAATAAAAATAATAAAGCAATATTTCATCTTCAGACATGCCAAATGGATATGTACAGTTGTGCTCATAAGTTTGCATACCCTGGCAGAAATTGTGAAATTTTGGCATTGATTTTGAAAATATGACTGATCATGCAAAACAACCGTCAGTTATTTAAGGATAGTGATCATATTAAGTCATTTATTATCACATAGTTGTTTGGCTCCTTTTTAAATCATAATGATAACAGAAATCACCCAAATGGCCCTGATCAAAAGTTTACATACCCTTGAATGTTTGGCCTCGTTACAGACACACAAGGTGACACACACAGGTGAAAATAGCAATTAAATGTGAATTTCCCACACCTGTGGCTTTTTAAATTGCAATTAGTGTCTGTGTATAAACAGTCAATGAGTTTGTTAGCTCTCATGTGGATGCACTGAGCAGGCTAGATACTGAGCCATGCGGAACATAAAAGAACTGTCAAAAGACCTGCGTAACAAGGTAATGGAACTTTATAAAGATGGAAAAGGATATAAACAAATATCCAAAGCCTTGCAAATGCTAGTCAGTACTGTTCAATCACTTATTAAGAAGTGGAAAATTCAGGGATCTCTTGATACCTAGCCAAGGTCAGGTAGACCAAGAAAGATTTCTGCCAAAACTGCCAGAAGAATTGTTCGGCATACAAAGAAAACCCCCCAAGTAACCTCAGGAGAAATACAGGCTGCTCTGGAAAAAGACGGTGTGGTTGTTTCAAGGAGCACAATATGATGATACTTGAACAAAAATGAGCTGCATGGTCGAGTTGCCAGAAAGAAGCCTTTACTGCGCCAATGCCACAAAAAAGCCTGGTTACAATATGCCCGACAACACCTTGACACACCTCACAGCCTCTGGCACACTGTAATTTGGAGTGATGAGACCAAAATAGTGACTATTTGGTCACAACTATAAGTGCTATGTTTGGAGAGGGGTCAATAAGGCCTATAGTGAACAGAATACCATCCCCACTGTGAAGCATGGTGGTGGCTCACTGTTTTGGGGGGGTGTGAGCTCTAAAGGAATCTTGTGAATCTTGTGAAAATTGATGGCAAGATGAATGCAGCATGTTATCAGAAAATCCTGACAATTTGCATTCTTCTACATGAAAGCTACGCATGGGACGCTCTTGGACTTTCCAGCACAACAATGACCCTAAGCACAAGGCCAAGTTGACCCTCTCCTGACCTTAATATCTTTGAGCCACTCTGGGGAGATCTCAAACATGCGGTTCAATCAAGACGACCAAAGACTTTGCATGACCTGGAGGCATTTTGCCAAGACGAATGGGCAGGTATACCACCTGCAAGATTTCGGGGCCTCATAGACAACTATTACAAAAGACTGCACACTGTCATTGATGCTAAAGGGGGCAATACACAGTATTAAGAACTAAGGGTATGCAGACATTTGAACAGGGGTCAGTTCATTTTTTTCTTTGTTGCCATGTTTTGTTTTACGATTGTGCCATTCTGTTATGACCTTCAGTTGAATGTGAATCCTATAAGAAATAAAACACGTGTTTTGCCTGCTCACTCATGTTCTTTACAAATGGTATATTACCAAGGGTTAAAATTAAGAGACCACTGCAAATTGAACGCTTCTGTTCCTCACTCAAAACTTTCCTTTTCAACTTTTTTGTGGTTATAGTCAGGGTTTGTAGTTATTTCAGAACTTTACCCTTGGGGTCAAAGGACAAACATCAGTGACACCAAACCTCCCCAAAATGTGTCAGATGGATAGCTGTGACGATATAGTTGTCTAATGGTATTCAACTGAACGTTTGTCACAGGTTAAAGTCCCAAAGGTGAGTATGTGATATGAAAGTGATAAGAGAAAGTTGCCATTGATGCAGATGCACTGCTATCAACTCCAGGTATGCCCAACAGCCCAAACGTAGAGGTCAGGGCAAAGGACTTTACAGGATGACAAAAATCCAGTCCATTCAAAAGTACCTCCATTTGAATCATAAATGTTAACTCACTAAATTTGGTGGGGAAGGCTAGAACCATTTTAATAAGCACAATATAGGAAAGTTCAGACAGGATTTCCCAGTAACAGTAATAAAGAGCCTCTCATTAATACACATGTAGGCCTAACTGCAGCTCGGGAGTTGGTGTTGAACGTGTGATGTAATGGAGGCTACAATTGCAGGCCAAAAACCAGTGTGAGAAGCTTTGCCAGTTTATTCTTCATTCTATGAAAAGCAATCAAATTAAATTAACATCATGAAACAGTCAATAGGAGATGACATGAGATCGTATGTTTGTTACATGGTTTATAGGAAGCAGGACAGACATTCATATTACTATATTGGGAAAAATCTTTGTAAAGGTGTGCCTTGCCTGGAAAATAAGCACTTAAAGCTAAAGCAGCTGTGTCATAATGAAGGTTAGAGGACACATCCCTTTGTATTTACCCTAATAAATTGTGACAGGGCAGGGATATCAAAATGGAAGGTATCACCCGTTTTAATATTCAAGTGGGTGTGAGTTCCAAAATACTTTCCTGAAAGTCCCACCCACTAAGGTTAAACGGGTGGAGGCCTTCGCTGGTGAAGTGCATGCTACAACTGCCTACTGTACACTGGACCTCTAACCTTCATTACTGGGTGTGGGTGCGTGTCTCTCTCATGGTCCTCTCCTGTGGTCTAGCAGTGTTAGTGTGTGGTCCTGAAGGTTGCACGCTAAGTTTCATCAGGCCTGTCCTCTCCGCTAGCCGGTTTTACAGACAGGCCGTCACTGGTCCAGGACACACCCACCAATATCCACAATGCCATTTGAGAGGTCAGGGGTCAGACAAAAATTGGACGAAGGCTCAGACATCACAGGTATTTGGGTAGGTCCTTCTCGATCACCTATGAGGCAAAGACAGAGTAACTCAGCAAGGGGCCTTGATCTGAAAAGGCCATTACAGATCTGGACATGCCCTAGTAGCTTTCAAGACAAACACAGTCACCCTTGTGCTAGGGAGTGGTGCCACTCCATATAGGCTAATAAAAAAAAATTAAAACAGGTTTTTAAATGGTTTCTGTGAGCCAGAGATGGTAAGGCGGGCAGCCATGCTCTGTTTATTGCATCACAGCCCTTCAGGACTCTTCTCTGCTTCATGGGACAACATTCAATGTTGCATAACTGGGGAAATGCAGCTTTCATCTCTGAGCATTTTCAATTTAATGGATGATGCAATCAAACGTTGTTTCTCAACCAGTTCAAAGTTAATTAATGCATCCAAGTTCACAACTAGTCATTTACGCCCTTTCAAAAAAGAAATGAAGCTAACGGGCAGTTTGCAGCATTTCAATCCATTTACATGCTAGATTTGGAACAATTTTCTATTCAAAAATTGGATAGGTTGTGGGTCCGAATTGTTTCATGTGTAATTGATTTCTTTTGCTGGAAAAAATAAAAAGCCTGAACTTCTCAAATGCACCATAACGAGCCTAAATAATAGGATGACGTTCTGTGATCCTAGGAGCCCTTTGGAAAAACAGATGTGTTGTTGAAACCCCTCCCTACAACCTCTCTATATAGTTTGTAAATGTAATAATGCGGTGGAGCTGGTTTGCTTACATGGGGCCTTGAATGTGTGAATGACAAAACTTGATATCAGCATATCAGGTGTTTCTGAGTCCGTTTCATTACAGGTTGAATTTGCCAGCAGGATTATGACAAAATAGACAAAATTGGTTGAGACAAAATGCTAGACTTTTTTAGAAACTCCAAACCTGAATATGATCCATTGTCTGCTGGCAAATTCTGCTGGCCAATTTGCCAGTAGAATGACGTAGAAAGCCCACTGATGGCAAAAACTGACTTGCCCAGAATTTTTAGGTCAAAGGCTGGGCAACCAAGCACAAGCACTAAGGTTTCCTCTTCTAGTTAAGTCCATTATGTGGGAAATATAGTTTTAGCAGTTTTCTCTGAACACACCACTTCAGGCAAATAGAATAAGACTGATACAAGTTTGCATTCACTTACAATGGGGTCATCCATTGGCCCATATCTTTTCATCACCTGTCCTTCACGGCTTATCAGGAACTGAAGGGTTAAAAAAAACAAGCAAAATTAAATAATAAAAAGACACAAAATACATTAATTCCAATGTTTTAGCAATGTTAAAACTTTATAAAAACAATGAGTTCACCCCAGCTTTGTTTAGGAAAAAAGCAGACAAATGGTCCTGAAGAAACGTAGCAATTCAAATTACACTTCAAAAAATGTTGCCAATGGAACACGACAATTTAACTATTTTTTAGGAGATATTTGCTTGAAATAAGTGAAATAATCTGCCAAAGGAACAAGACAAATTACACAATATTCAAGGCATATTTTCTAAATACAAGCAGTATATTCTAGCTTGTTAAGAAAAATGTACCTTATGTTAAGGATACTTAGATTTTTTAGCCGGAAAACAAGTTAAATATACTTGATAAGACATATTTTGCAGTGCAATTATTGAATTATATTACACTTTTGAAGGCATCGGATGAAAAATATTAGATTAAAACTGACTGGACAGTTGAACTAAATTCATGAGGAATGCAGTGCTCTCAGACCATCAGCGGGGAAATACTACAGAGCTACCTAACTGCCAACATAAAAAGAAGAGAAAGTGTTTTAGCGGATTAGGCCACCACAAACCACCAGAACAGATACAATGTGCCTTCGCATAGAGTCAATAAGTGTCTGGAACACTGTTCTTCAACGCGAAAGTCCATACTTTGGGTTTTCTTAATGGTGGTATGGCATCGTAGGCACTGTATTGTGAAACATCCATGCGTTTTACAATACATTGACATTTTAATCATTTAACAGACACTCATATCCAGAGCGACTTAGAGTTTAGTATTTTTCACATGCCTCAATCACCCCACTTTCATAGTCACTGAACTGTGTTCTAGCCATGCTAGGCAAAATAACAGTTAACAGGGAGTCCCAGAAATTTTCATGCATGCTGGAATTCTAATTCCACACCTGCATGGAAACTCCTGCTTTAAACATACATTTTTTTTTTGATCTTTTACCAAGAGTTTCCTTTATTTTGGCAGTTAGCTGAATCTAACATATTAACCCAAAGATGGACACTAATGTCAGTTTCAGAAAATATTACCTTTGTGAAATTCCATTTGAGGTTACTATGGACAGAGAGAAACAGCTGTTATTACAAAGTTCCGGGCAACACAGAGAATAGATGTGGCCCAATAGATTCATCAAGGGGACAATACTCACTTTCCCAGGGTTCCCTTGCCTTTGGGCTGTTCCTTCATCCACTTAAAGAGGGGATGAGCATTGTCTCCATTCACATCAATCTTACTGAACATGTCAAACTCAACATTGAATTCTTTGACAAATTCCTTGATCTCTGCCTCTGTACCTGGCTCCTGAAGAATGGAAGAGAAGCAGTTGTGCCATTAAATAAAAATGAGTGGGACAATCCAGTTAAAAGCTAGAGTGGAGTGGCCATATTTTCATCTTTGGATTGTTGTAACGTCCATTACTACCCACGACACCACAGTAGTGAATTCAGTAGTAGTAGTGTAAACCAGTACCGTACCTGCCCTCCAAACTGGTTGCATGGGAAGCCCAGGATGCGTAAACCTTTGTCAGCATAGGAGGCGTGCATTCCCGCTAGCTGAGTGTAGTTTACCCTGGTCTTGCCTCATTTAGAGGCAACATTGGTGATGATGCAAACAAAACCCCTGCACAAAGCAGAGGGAGAGAAAACCACATTGCGTTAGGCTAAAGTAGTACACTCACAGAGGGTGGCATCTTCCTTCCAGCCTGCTCTCACCTGTACTTCTCTAGAGACACATCTTCACCATCAATGTCCTTGGCACCAAACTCATATATGGATTTGGCTGTCTTCCAGTCACCTACTTGGGCACACTACAAGAGGGGGTGGGTCAGAGTGCAATTTTTTTCACAAAGAAATAGAAATGACAGGATTGCTATTTATAAATCCATTAAGAATTTGTCTTTAAATTGAGATTTGATAACTAACAAACCCCATGCAAAATACCTTTTCTGAACACCCATTATCAACGCCCCTAACAAACGTTTAGAGTGTATCTGTATCCAGACGTGATACAGACGGGCGGGTGGAGGGAAACAGACTGAGCTTGCGAGATCAGGATGGTCATACGAGGCTACATTCAGATAGCCTTGTCCAACTATTGTAGACATGTTGTCCGGAGTATTAGTCGACAGATAACTAACAGTAGGACAAAATAACACTGACAGGTATGCTGCTATGCCTAGCTTACACTAAGCAAGTTCTTTCCACTAACAGAAGAAGCAAATTCAACCAACAACCCACACAGGTTTGCACTAACAGGTTTCCTCTAATTCTCTGCTTTATTCACTTAAGGTCAGCGAAAACATTATGACAGAGTTGTATTAATGAAGGATGGTGATCATGAATAAATATTAGTATTCATTCTTTAGTCACTAGAAACCATTCCAGTTGTTACTAGTTACTATCCTGTTTTTACGAGTCACAAATGTCCCTAACCCAGTTCAGATATCAACAATACACTTCTGACTAGTTGCTCTTTAAATCCTTACTAGTCACTGTTGCAAATCTACTAACATATTTAGTAATTAATGCCTTCTTCATAATGACAAGCATTTATTCAAGTTTTTACTATTTACAGTAATATCTTAATGTTACTAGTCACTATTAAATACTAGTAGCATTTCAGCAACAACTATACCCTAATTTGAATGAAGACATCAACATCTGTTATTTCTGACCAGTAACTACAGAATAAGTAATAGTATCTAACCAACTTTTACTAGTAGAATGTAAACGTTAATAGTAACAATTGGAAGTCACTAGTAACTAATTAAGGACTAATAGCTATTAAATGATGACTACTAAATTCTATAGAATAATTGGAAAAATGGGTTACCATTAACACTACACACTCCACTTCCACAAAAAAAACGTCTTCTAAGAGCTTTCATGACATCAGAAATCATGCACACTCATTCCCTCAGTCACATGTAAGCTGGTTTCATCAGAATTTTATTTCAGCCATCAAACATCTGACTAACTGGACGGACCAGGGCTAACAGTTTAACCACGTAGGATTTTGACCTAACTATAGGCAAATAATACTTCACAATTAACTAGCTAACTACACACGGTAGTGTCCGTGCAACTCGTCTACGTACAGTACAGTACCCTAGGCCTAACAACCGTAGCTAGTGACCTATATGGCTAACACATCAGTACATCTCACTTGAGAACAAATACATTTAAAAGCATATGAAACCGTTGTACGTAAATAACTGCCAGTCTTGACTATGTCTTCTTTAGACCGTTTAGTCCGTTCTCATTTGAAGATGGATAAGCGTGGTTATTAAACTAACAAGTTTAACGTAAGCGACTTTACAAACCCGCATTTAATGTGTTTCACATCGGACAGAAATTACAGTTGTACCGACACGACGTCTTGTGAAATAGCAGTCACTTGAACATTGATTTATTATAATAACCAAAACACATATTACTCGTTTCAGTTCGCACAAAACAGATATTACATGGAATAGACGTTAGTTTAGCAGTCTTACCATTGCTCTATTGATTCCTCGGCTCCCCACTAAACCACACACTAGCGCACGCGATAGGATCCACATTGAATAAAAGCTGTCAAGGATTAAGGTAGTGTAGCTCCGCCCAGTGAGGGTGAACCAATATAAAAATGTTTAAAGGAAAATGCTTTTAGATTATTGCATAATAATGTTTATCAATTTTGAATTATAGATATTTTACATTACGGTACAATGTTATTCTGAATGTTTACGTCATCTTAAATGGTTGACGTCACTTTTATTGTAATTTACCATGCATGTGGAAAATGGGTACTCCGGTGAAAAAAAAACAACCAAGGCATAAAACGGCTTGTTGTGTGGCAGAGACTTATAATGATCCTATTGTTTCATTAACTTTAGTAGTCGTTGTTCAGGGTCGTTGGTCCAATCCCAGATCGACGCGATAAGCCCAACGCTCAAACTCAATTCTGGCCGGTGCCACTCCAAATTTTCATTGCAACACCCTTATCAGGGATTGACATAGACCTGGCACAACAGGTGGGTACAATTAATGATCAAGTAGAACCGGATAGAACAGAAAAACAACAGCCTTTGGACCGGGGTAACAGTTCAAAATCCCTGCGCTGTCTAAACTCGTGGAGATCTCATGCAATTTTATAGGCATAACCTAACCCAGGGCTGCTCAATCCTGATCCTGGAGATCTACGATCCAGTAGGTTTTCTCTCCAACCCCAGGTGTGAATAACCTGATTTAGTTTTTCATCCAGCTCGTTTTTAGAATCAGGTGTGCAAAGTTAGGGTTGTATTTTAAAATAAATTATTATTTATATAATAAATTATAAATGATTGGTCTCGTGGAGGGTATGGTCGATTGCTTCATTATTTCAATCATAAGATTTTTTTAAGTGATACGACGTCTGATTGATATATTGCACTGGGTATCAGAATACAAGTGCATTGCGTTGAAAAAAATATGCCGATAAACAATGCTAAGCAATTCCCTACAACAGGGGTATTCAAATCTTACCCTACGAGGCCCGGAGCCTGCTGGTTTTCTGTTCTACCTCATCATTAATTGGACCCACCTGGTGTTTTAAGTCTGAATAAATCCCTGATTAGGGGATTGCAATGAAAAAATGGAGTGGAACTGACTTCGAGGCCCAGATTTGAATACCCCTGCCCTACAATAACGCAGTGGTGCGTTTTTTAGAATATGGTTCTATTTATAATGCAGACATTTATTCGGATATAACTTGTTACCAGATTCCATTGCTGTGAAAATATAATCAAATATGGATACAGTTGGTGGTAGTACAGTCACCCCAAAATGTCATCATAATTGTATAAAGTTGTCAAATGTTTAGAAGGCCTGTTTGGTCCCATATTCCTACCACGTGATGATTACATCACGTTTGTGGCTGTACACACTTGTTGCATTCATTTGTTGTTTGTTTTGCTTGTGTTTCAGATTATTTTTGCCAAATAGAAAGAGGATGTGAGAAGAATGCAATGGAGTTCCTCTTACTATCTATCACCAGGCTTCCTTTTCACTTTAACAAAGGTATGCTGAAACTCTGGTTATATGAGGGATAGGCAAAACCATATATTGTATTAAGTAATTATTTTTTTTGGGAAAAAATGTAGGCCTCTGTTAAATTTTTCAAAGTAAAAAGTATGTACTGTATAGATTACAATGGACCATAACATGTTCAAACAACAGCCCTTTTACATAATTTGTTTCTAATTAAAAAAAAGTCTAAAAATATGTGGCCCTCTGTAGAGTTTAGAAATCCTTATATGGAGTAGAGCAAAAATTATTGTCCACCCCTGAGTTATATGGTAATTAAAGCCACTTCATCACAAATTGATGGAATATAGATTCCAATCTATATGAAATATATAATAGATAAAAACTGCAATCCCCACCACAAATGCATGCTTTTAAAAAGTTTTATTTAATTATTGTCACTGTATCACACCAATGTAAACTTGAAAACAAATAAACATGTAGATAATACTACACACCATATATGCTGTTATCCAAAGTAACTTACTGTGACATTACATGGTATTATATAAGTGTTATTTTTTTATAAAACTGTTATAAAAGTATATAATTAAGAATAAAGAGGAAGAGAAAGGGGAAAGAAAACATGAAGTAAAAAGAATAACAAACAAAAGGGAATGTCACATCAGTCTGGACCAGAGGGAACCCAAGAGATTGTGTCTCAGCTGGGGACAGAACTCATTCTGTTATTTGGCTCTGTGACTCATATAACAGTTGGTCATTTGACGTTGAGAGTGGTGGGTGTAACCGAGCTAGAACTACCCATCAGGTGATGACATCACCCTCAAGGAGATCAACAGTGTTCACTTTAATGCCAAGTGTTATTTACAGAGAGAATTGGGGCAATGGTTTATATGAGCTACCACCATATGCCTTATATTTTATTGTGTTCCGGCAACATCAACCAATACCAACAGGTAAGGTGTCGGAAGTTGTTGTCCTGCAGTGTTTTAGGTAAAGGTGTATGTATTTCGATAGAGAGTAGGTTTCCTTCTGTTGATTAAGCATGCTGACTATGGATTGCATCAGTGTGGGACACCTGCTTCCTTGTTAAGCATTTAGTTGAGTCTGATCTTGTGTCACTGGGCATGCTACTTCCCCCGGAATCAGGGGCAAACCATGATTATAGCACCTAGGCATTCAGCAGCCTAATTGTCCATCAAGATTAGATTAATTTGTGTATGGTACTATTAAACATTTTAATATACATACACTACCGTTCAAAAGTTTTGGGTCACTTAGAGATTTCCTTGTTTTCCATGAAAACATACATGAAATGAGTTTGAATATGAAATATAGGAAAATGAATAGGAAATATAGTAATTGACAAGGTTAGAAATAAAGATTTTAATTGAAATAACTGTGTCCTTAAAACTTCGCATTGGTCAAAGAATCCTCCATTTGCAGCAATTACAGCCTTACAGTCCTTCGGCATTCAAGTTGTCAATTTGTTGAGATTTCACCCCATACTTCCTGAAGAACCTCCCACAAGTTGAATTGAATTGAATGGGCACTTCTTACAGTATGTACCATATTGTCAAACTGCTTCCACAACAGCTCAATTGGGTTTAGATTCAGTGACTGTGCTGGCCGCTCCAATATTGACAGAATACCAGCTGACTGCCTCTTCCATATATAGTTATTGCATAGTTTGTGCTTTGGGTCATTGTCCTGTTGTAGGAGGAAATTGGTTCCAATCAAATGCCGTCCACAGGGTATACCATGCCATTGCAGAATGGAGTAATAGCCTTCATTCTTCAAGATCCCTTTCACCCTGTACAAATCTCACCACTTTACCACCACAAAAGCACCCCCAGACCATCACATTGCCTCCACCATGCTTGACAGATGGCGTCAAGGACTCCTCCAGCATCTTTTCATTTGGTCTGCGTCTCACGAATGTTCTTCTTTGTGACACCTCAAACTAAGATTTGTCAGCCAATAAGACTTTATTTCCAATATTCCTCTGTCCAGTGTCTGTGTTCATTTGCCCATCTTAATCTTTTCTATTTATTGGCCAGTCTGAGATATGGCATTTTCTTTGCAACTCTGCCTAGAAGGCCAGCATCCCTGAGTTGCCTCTTCACTGTTGATGTTGAGACTGGTGTTTTGCGGGTATTATTTAATGATGCTGCCAGTTGAGGACCAGTGAGGCGTTTGTTTCTCAAACTAGACACTCTAATGTATTTGTCCTCTTGCTCAGTTGGGTACCGTGGCTTCACAGTGCTCTTTCTATTCTGGTTAGAGGCAGTTTGTGCTTTTCAGTGTCGGGAGTAGTACACAGTTTTGTACGAGATCTTCAGTTCAGTTTCTTGGAAAGTTGTCGCATGGAATAGCCTTCATTTCTCAGAACAAGAAAAGACTGAGGAGTTTCAGAGGAAATTTCTTTATTTCTGGCCATTTTAAGCCTGTAACTGAACCCACAATTGCTGATGCTCCAAATATTCAACTAGTCTAAAGGACAGTTTTATTGCGTCTTTAATTGGCAGTTTAATTCAACAGTTTTCCGCTGTACTAACATAATTGCAAAAGGGTTTTCTAATGATCAAATGGCCTTTACAAATGATAAACTTGGATTAACAAACACAACGTGCCATTGGAACATAGGATTGATGGTTGCTAATAGGCCTTTGTATACGCCTATGCAGATATTCCATTAAAATCAGCTACAATAGTTTCCAGCTACAATAGTTATTTACAACATTAACCAGGTCTACATTGTATTTCTGATCAATTTGATGTTATTTTAATGGACAAAAATGTTGCTTTTCTTTCAAAAACAAGGACATTTTTAAGTGACCCCAAAGTTTAGAACGGTAGAATTTTGTAAGAATATTAATGATGCAGTTGTCAAGACCTTATTTAGCATAGAAAACAAAGATCCAGTAGGTGGAACTTTCATAGGGTTTAGGTATGTTTTCCTTGTTTTTTGGCAGAGGCCTCATTTAACCAAGTTAATCAGGACACTGAAACATTTGCAGCCTGAATAGTGAATGTTCTATGTACAGTACCAGATGGTCACCAGGGGGACGTGAGTATAACCGTTTGGGCGGAACCCAATGAAAGTCCTGCCTACTTCCAGGTGTACGTCCTGTAATGTTTAGAATGAGCTTTAAGCATGTATCTAAAGATGTTGAATATTGAGGCAGTCTACTTTCTGTGGGTTAGGGTTAGCCACATGAGCCAGCTCACAAAAACATTTTGAAGCAACCATCACTAGGTTAAAAATAGAACAGGACTTGGACCAGGACATGGACTCTGGATGACCAAAGAAAATCAGGAAAATTGTGTAGGGCCTTTAGTGGGACTAAAAATTCATTCGAAATGTCTTATCAAACAAAACTCATACAAAATAACTGAACTATAGAGTATCCAAAATGATATCTTGTGCAGACAGCCCTTTCTAGCTTGATAAAATCATAATGAAATAAAATACGCGGCGTTTGGGTCTGCTGCTCACACAGAGACAGACAGACATGGACAAAATGTGATGCACAGAAAATGCGAGTGGCAAAACTAGAGCCACATTGTTTACTCGACCTAAGACAGTCTAACACCACACTTACCACCAATCAGTAATAAATCATCACACATCAAAGGGTGTGACGGGTTCATGGTAAGGAAAGGACAGCAACTGCAATTTCTGCAAACTCCATGTTGAGCACAGTTTTTGTTGGGACAGTAGTCACAAACAGCATCAAATAATGTTAAAGAATAAGTAGCCTCTGACATATTAGTTGGCCCTAATCATAACAATAAAAACACAGCAATTCAGCAATTCCAACATGAATTAACAAACCAGTTATACCTCCCAATGATTTCTTGGGGCATTTTCACTACACAATGTTAACTGGTAAATTTAAGTTTAAATGCACCAATGTTTTACACTCATTATCATCAAAGCGATAGCTAACAACGAACAAGATGCAATATGAAACAGTGCTACACATCATGATTATCACCTGAAAATGAAGTTTGAAATGTTATCTTGAAAACCTATACAAATTAGCACCATCTTCCTCCCTTGATGTTTGTTCTGTCATGCTACAACAAAAGCTAGCTAGAATGGGAAAACCAGCTTGTGAAGCTGACACAGGATATTTTTTTGAGAATGTTTAAGAAGTCAATGAGTGAAAAATGATTACTCTGTTTTTTAGTAACAACGTACATTTGAGGCAATGTCCTTAATTAATAAATGTGTTATTACTCCAACCTTGAAAGGGCTGTCAATGACTGAGCTAGCTGTTAGGTGTTTTTCCTCTAAGACCACCAAAGAAAAATCCAGATTGGATATTATTTTCCACTTCTTAAGCTAGGTTTACATCCAATTGCCGAACAGATTTATGCAAGTATTCTCAATTCTGCATTTAGAATGATTTTCCTACCAGTCGAGTGTTTCCACAAGCCTTCTATGGTTCAAAAGCATTGTGTGGTGGCGTAGTGCACATACACTTTTTATATGCAGGTTTTCATGTACTGAATAAAAATCCAAAGCCCTAAAATGTGTCCAATCTGGGTTGGCACCTGCACTCAAGCCAACATCTTGCAAATCTAGAAGATAGCATCAGCATTTAAATAGCTGCTCATATGTAATTGTGATTAATTATAAAAAATTGTTTAAATCGGTAGGTCTTCCCTCAAAGTAGGTAGTGGGCCTTAACATTTTTTCACTGCCCTGAATCATCCACAGACCTTCTGTCTTCCTCTTGCTGAACCTCCTTAATGGGTTAGTATTGACTGATGTCATTACTGTAGTGACCATGAAGGCTGTTCAGGTCAACATCATTCATGGGTTGGTACTGATTGATCTCGTCACTGTAGTCCTCTTGAAGATTATTCAGGTCAACATCCTTCATGGGTTGGTATTGACTGATCTCTTCATTGAAGTCTACATGGAGGCTATCATTGCTCATGCCTTCATCGGGTTGGTCTTGAGAGAGCTCTACAAAGAACTCTTCAAAGCTTTTAAGACCCAACACAGGCCTGTCTGTGTTGCTAGAGCTTGGTTGTTGGCACCTTGTCGTAACTCCTGTTTCATTTACATGTTCCTTATATTGACCATCTGCTGACAAAAGTGATTCCTCTGCCGTCACATTTGAAAAATTCTCCCTACAAAGTTTTTTAGTTTTCAGGTGCTTCTTCATGTCAGTATAAAATATAAAAGTCTTCGGACACACTGGGCACTTGTGAGAGCCATTGTTGTAGTGTTTTAACATGTGCCTTCGCATGCCGCATGTCGTTGAAGTAGTTTTCCCACACACATTACATTTTCTGGAACATTCTTTTGTGTGTCCTTTCAGATCATGTGGGAGCTGGAAAGTGTCCCCGCAGTAAGGACACTTGTACTCACCCCGGTTGGATTGACCAATGTCTTTAATGGGTTGGTTATGACTGCTCCTGCTACTGGTTTCTTCATGCAGGCTAATCAAGTTCACATCACTGGGTTGGTTATGACTGTTCCTGCTACTGGTTTCTTCATGCAGGCTAATTAAGTTCACATCACTGCTCATGCTGATTTCAGAGTCATGAGAGAGCTCTTCAAAGAACTCTTCAAAGCTTTTTAAACCCAACACAGGAACACTTGTGCTGCTGGAGCTTGGTGGTTGGCACTTGGTCATTACCCTCGTTTTATTGAGCTTTTTCTTATGTTTACTATCTACTGATGACAGTAATTCCTTAGCCATGACATCGGAACATTTCTCCCTACAAAACTTTTTTGTTTTCAGGTGTGTCTTCAAATCAGTGTGAAATATAAACGTTTTTGGACACACTGGGCACTTAATGGGGCCATTGTTGTCATGTTTTAACATGTGCCTCCGCATGTCACAGGTCTTTGAGGATGTCTTTCCACAGACATGGCACTTTCTGGAACAGTTTTTTGTGTGTCCTTTTAGATCATGAGGCAGCTGGAAAGTGTCCCCACAATAAGGACAATTCAATATAGTAGGATTGGATTTGTCAATGTCCCTCATAGTAAGTTTTTGACTTATCCTGTCTTTGTGGTCATCATCAAGGCTTTTCAGGTCAACATCATTCATGGGTTCGTAGTGATTGATCTTGTCACTGTAGTTTTCATGGAAGCTATTTATGTTCACATCACTACTAATGTTGTTACTGGCTGGCTGTGAGTCATTAGGGAGCTCTTCAAATAACTTTTCAAAACTCTTCAAACCCAACACTGGACCATTTGTGTTGCTGGAGCTTGGTTGTTGGCACTTCGTCACTCCTGTTTTATTTAACTTTTTACTACGTCTACCATCTACTGAAGACAGCAATTCCTTCATCATCACATCAGAACAATTCTCCCTACAAATTTTCTTTGTTTTCAGATGTATCTTTAAATCAGTATGGAATATAAAAGTCTTCGGACACACTGGACATTTAATGGGGCCGTTATTGTAGTGTTTTAACATGTGTCTCCGCATGTCACATGCCTTCGAAGTTGTTTTCCCACAGACATGGCACTTTCTGGAACATTCTTTAGTGTGTCCTTTCAGATCATGTGGGAGCTGGAAAGTGGCCCTGCAGTAAGGACACTTGTACTCACAAGGTTTAGATTGGTCAATGTCCTCAATGGGTTGATTTTGACAAATCTCATCATTAAAGTCTACATGAAGACTGTCACAATTAACGCTGTTATCAGGCTGGTCATGAACAAGCTGTTCAAAAAACTCTTCCATGCTCTTGACAGGTCCACCTGTGTTGCTGGAGCTTGGTTGCTGGGACCTTATCATGACTTCTGTTTCATTGATATTTTCCTTACATTTACCATCTACTGAAGACAGTAATTGTTTCATCATCACATTAGAACATTTCTCTCTACAACGTTTTTTTGTTTTCAGGTGCATCTTGAAATCAGGATGGGCTATAAATGTCTTTGGACACACCGGGCACTTAATCGGGCCATTGTTGTAGTGTTTTAAAATGTGCCTTCGCATATTGCATGCCTTCAAAGTTGTTTTCCCACAGACATGGCACTTTCTGGAACATTCTTTTGTGTGTCCTTTCAAATCATGTGGGAGCTGGAAAGTGTCTCCGCAGTAAGGACATATGTTCTGAAAAGGGACAGACTGGAGTTGGACCTTGGTCATAATAAATTCTTCAGAACATTTCTCTCGGCATGATCTTTTCAATCTCAGGTGCGATCTCAAATCAGCATTCGTTGTAAAAGTCTTTGGACAGACAGGGCACTTGTATGCACCATTGTTGAAGTGAACTAAAAGGTGTCTTCGTAAACCCAGCATACGAGTAGTTATTTTTCCACACACATGGCATTTTATAGAGCAGTGTTGAGTGTCTCCTTTCAGATCAGGTTTTTCATCATCATTTAGATCAGGGTTTTCATATTCTTTCAGATCAGTTTTTCCATCTTCTTTCAGAACAGGTTTTTCATCTCCTTCGAAATCATTGTTTTTTACTACTTTCAGATCCGTTTTTTTGTCCCTTTTCAGTTTAGTGTTTTTATCTCTTTTCGGATGTTTCTTTACCAGATTTGTATTTCGCTCATTAGTTTCCTTGCAGGAGTCCTTATTGTTATCCTCATCATTCTTGTTCTTGTTCACCTTACAGACATTATTTTGGTGTTCCTCTAAGTCCTCACCAAATTCAAAGTCTTGCCCACATTGGTTGCACTGGTGGGATTTCTGCTCAATGTGAGATCGCATGTGTCTTGTCAAGTCCAGTGTGTCAGTGAAAGTCTTGCCACAGAAGGAGCATGCTTTGACACGTTGGCTTCTTTTGTGACAGGTGTTGGATGGCTCACGAGTTAGTGAGTCCTGAGGCACCCCTTCTAAGAGTTCTCTTCTCTGCCCTTCGGCCATCTGACCACAGTGCTCTGAGTGAAAGTTGTGCTGTTGCAATTTCTTCTTTTTATGAGATGATGGGGAATGAAGTCTAACGTGGACCCCACCTAGTGTAACAGAGAGAAAAGTGAGCAGCACAACCAAATATTATTGACAGAAACCTAAAGCCATGGTATTGCAGTCTAATAGAAAATGTTTATTCGGTTTGGTGCAAAATGACAAGCAAATGATGGTTTTGCAAACCTTTCCTTCGGCCTCTCCAGAAGTTTCAAATGTTTGTATTAATCATAAACTGGCCCACCTGATTAAATTACTAAAAGTCTTGATAATTAGTTGACTAATTGAGTAAGGTGAGTAAGATTGTGGATAAAACAAAAATGTGAACAGTCTAATGGGCTTAAGGAGAGTTTGGGGAAATGCTGACATAAATTCTTGGTTATTCCGACAGCAGAACCAAATTAATGTTTAGGTCTTACCAGTTTTGTTGTATTGACTGTAACTTTTTCTTCATTCAGTAGTTTTATGAAAATAATCGGTTTACTGCTCTACACACTAAGAAAAAGTCCTTACCAGAATCATTGACAGTGGGTGCTTTAGTGACAGTGGTCCAAAGTTCATTTTTTGATGGTTTGGCATCTTCCCTGAGGAGAGAACAGAATTATGATCAGTAATGTTCAATGGCTAAGTTCACTGCCATGGACACAGCTACTACTGCAACACCATTGAAGTCTGGGCCTCGAGGTCTGCACCTCTACTGGTTTTCATCCTTCCCCCCAAAACATATTAAATCAAGGAGAGATTTAGACCTCCATTTACTACATGGAAGAAAAAAAAATCTACAGCAGCGCAGAACTTGAGGCCTGGATTTGAATACCTCTACCACAGTTGACACTCACTCAGTTTCATTTGCTCGCTCTCTATTCACACCCTTTGCTTCTGTCTTCTCATTTTTGACACCACGTCCTCTTTTCTGTTTTCTTTTTCTGCCTCTTCTTTTCTGTTCTTGGGAACCCGTTGCCTCAGCCTGCAGTTTCCCTCTCTGTATACAATATATATTATAGTCATAAAAATGCACACTCGGACTCAAAGCCATGCCTTTTCATTTATTTCCTTTAATGAATTTAAATGTATCACACCTATGTAAACTTGAAAACAAGGTGGATAAAACATGTAGATAATACTAGACGGCATATATGCTTTTATCCAAAGTAACTTACAATATACAGTGACATCACATGATAATAAAGTGTTATTAAAGTGGATAACTATTGATAAAGAGGGAAAGAAAGGGGAAAGATAGCTGTCACATTTTGACATGAAGTAAAAATAAAAACAAACAAAAAGGAATGTCACATCAGTCAGGTCCAGAGGGAACCCAAGAGATTGTGTCCCAGGTGGGGACAGAACTCACTCTGTTACAATAGTTCTGTGACAGGTGGGGACAGAACTCACTCTGTTACAATAGTTCTGTGACAGGTGGGGACAGAACTCACTCTGTTACAATAGTTCTGTGACAGGTGGGGACAGAACTCACTCTGTTACAATAGTTCTGTGACAGGTGGGGGCAGAACTCACTCTGTTATGTGGTTCTGTGACTCAGATCACAAATGGCTCTAGCAGGCTACTATGGGGTGAGTAGCAGTAGTGGATGTAAAGCTGTCAGGCTAGTACTAGTAACCATCACTCAGTGACGTCACCCCGACCAGGATTTTAAAGTTACTGCCCAGGTTTCTATGAAATATTGCCTATAGATATTACAAATATTTTAGTTTTCCATCCATTGTGTTTAGTATTCAATGTTACAAAAAACAGCTTTTCTGTGTAAGAATGCTGTGGGGCTATCCCAAAAACGGAATTCTGTGGGTGTATTACATTTCTAGAAATACACTGTGAGTTGACCACTGATTGGCCAGCTCATCCTTTCTAAGGCTGCTGAATGGCCAGTTAACCTTTTCAAATTGTGTTTTTGAGACAGATAGAAATGGGGTTTTTCAATATTTTTTTCTCCAATTTAAGCTTTGGCCACACATGAATTTGAGGAAAGTCAACAACATTATTTAGGGATGAGTTTTGAACTTTTAAAAGTGAATATTTTACTAGGCAGTTACTTTAAATCAACAGTTTCTCACAAGCTGTCTTTAGGTATGGTTGACTTCACTGCTGAGTGTTGTATACAAAGAGAGGCTGGGATACACCTAACTTTTTCGGAGCAACATGTTGGTGCTGCATTTGCCTGCCTTCCAATTAAGGCCCTACATTCTTAAGGTTCTAAAGCTTCTCATAGTATGAGTGGTAATCTAGTATTAGGTCAAATCCATTATGATCTGAAAGGCAAGACTAGATCTGCACTCCTACTGTGAGACACTGCGAATAGGGGGAAAGGCCACCACCATATTCATTACACTTTAGTGATCCTACACATCTACAAACACAAACAAAATACAGGGAAAAGGGGGTCGAAAGATGATTATGTCCATCATTTTCTTAAAACCTCAAATTGGAGTGCCTTTAGTATTGTCGTATCTATTGTTGATACTGGTATCACCTGTATCTCGTTCTTCACTTCTCCGCTCTTCTCTGATATAGAGTCCTGGAGAGGGCACGCATCAGTGTGGGACGTCTGATTCCTTGTTAAGCCTTTGTCTGAGTTTGGTTCTTGGTCATTGGAAATGTTATTTCCCCCTGACTTGTCCACAGACAACGAGTCCTCCTCTGGGTCATCCTTAACAGGCTGGTATTGAATGATCTCCTCATTGTAGTTAACATTAAGGTTATTCAAGTCGACATCCTTAATTGGTTGGTATTGACTGATCTCATTGTAGTCAACATGGAGGTTATTCAGGTCAACATCCTTCATGGGTTGGTATTGAGTCATGTCCTCACTGTAATCTTCATCCAAGCTATTCAGACTATTTAGGTTCACTTCACTACTCATGCTGTTATCAGATTGCTGTAAGTCATGAGAAAACTCTTCAAAGAACTCTTCAATACTCTTGACAGGTCCACCTGTGTTGCTGGAGCTTGGTTGCTGGGACCTTGTCATGACTTCTGTTTCATTTATATTGTCCTTACATTTACCTTCTACTGAAGACAGTAATTCTTTCATCATAACATCAGAACATTTTTCCCTACAGAGTTGTTTTGTTTTCAGGTGCATCTTGAAGTCAGGATGGGATATAAAAGTCTTTGGACACACTGGGCACTTGATGGGGCCATTGTTGTAGTGTTTTAACAAGTGCTTTCGCATGTCGCATGCCTTCGAGGTTGTTTTCCCACAGACATGGCACTTTCTGGAACATTCTTTTATGTGTCCTTTCAGTTCAAGTGGGAGCTGGAAAGTGTCCCCACAGTAAGGACATATGTTCTGGCAAGGGACAGGTTGGAGGTGGAACTTAGTATTAATTACCTCATCAGAACATTTCTCTCTACAAGAAAGTTTCAATCTCAGGTGCGATCTCAAATCAGCATTGGATATAAAAGTCTTTGGACAGACAGGGCACTTGAATGCACCATTGTTGAAGTGAAGTAGAAGGTGCCTTCGTAAACCCAGCATCCGTGTAGTTATTTTCCCACACACATGGCATTTTATAGAGTCTTGAGTGTCTGCTTTCAGATTAGGTTTTTCCTCTCCTTTCAGATCGGGTTTTTCATCTCCTTTAAGTTCAGGTTTTTTGTCTCTTTTCCGATCATTTTTTTTTTTAAGATCAGGTTTTTGCTGTACAGTTTCCCCAAAGTAGTAATCATCAATTTCCTTTTTGATCTTCTCACAGTTCTTTTGGTGTTCCTCTAAGTCCTCACCAAATTCAAAGTCTTGCCCACATTGGTTGCACTGGTGGGATTTCTGCTCAATGTGAGATCGCATGTGTCTTGTCAAGTCCAGTGTGTCAGTGAAAGTCTTGCCACAGAAGGAGCATGCTTTGACACGTTGGCTTCTTTTGTGACAGGTGTTGGATGGCTCAGGAGCTAGTGAGTCCTGAGATACCTTCTCTGTTAGTGAATCCTGAGGTACCCTCTCTGTTAGTGAGTCCTGAGGAACTCTCTCCGTTAGTGAATCCTGAGGTACCCTCTCTGTTAGTGAATCCTGAGGTACCCTCTCTGTTAGTGAATCCTGAGGTACCCTCTCTGTTAGTGAATCTTGAGGTACCTTCTCTGTGAGTGAATCCTGAGGTACCCTCTGTGTTAGTGAATCCTGAGGTACCCTTTGTGTTAGAGAATCCTGAGGCACCCTGTTTGATTGTGAGTCTTGATGTGCCTTCTCTATAAGTGAATCCTGAGGTAACCTCTTTGTTAGTGAGTAGTGATGTGCCATCTCTGTGAGTGAATCCTGAGGTACCCTGTCTGTTAGTGAGAAACAAGGTAAGACCTCTTCTTTTTTCTGTCCTTCAGCCACCTTTCCACTGTGCTCCTCTGAATGAAAGTGTATTTTTTGAGAGATGTTGGATGGTTCTAAGAGTTCTTCTCTGTTATCCCCTTTGGCCGTCTGACCACAGTGCTCCTCTGTGTGAACGTGCAGTGTGTGCTTTTGCAATTCTTCCTCCCTCTTATCAGTTGATGGGCAATGGGGACCAACAATAACTCCACCTAGTGTTGAAAAGAATAAAGTTAGAAAGAGATCCACATATTGACAATTAAAGACAGAGAACAAGTAAGACAGAGTCTGTGCTTGATATGAATAGACTAGACCACTGGTTCACAACTAGTTTTAAAATGTCTAAGACAATGGCCGTCATTCAAATTTGACCTTAAAATGACCGTACGACAGAGCTGGTATTAATCATATTGTCTTTGTCGTATCCTTAAGATCAAACTCACGTCTGGTCGGAGACCGTGTAAGCCAACAACAAAAAGTTAGATAATGCTTAATTTGCACTAAGACCATCATTATCACAAAAAACTATAATCATAACAGCCTCAGTGACAACAACCACAGATACAATAATAAAAATAGGTAATATAAAATAAATTACAAGGAATATAGCACATACAAATGTACCAAAATGTTTAATAATGTATCACTGCCATATTAATGTATGATTTATTCCTTTCACTTTATGCTGCATTTTCTCTTATTTCTATTGTTCATGCATTTGTATGGTTTGAATTGGCTTTTGTATATGTAATGCGCTAGCTTTGCCTTGCTTTTGGTAAGTCACTCATGCCTATAGTACCGACATACTTGGAGATCATTAATGGTCATTATAATTTCGGTGGCATCTTGATTAGGTCATAAATTGACTAGTGAGAGCATAAACAGTCCAGAGGTTGTGGGTCGAGCAGTTACCCTAATAATGGCAGATGTTGCTGTTCTAAAGGACCTTGGCTCTGGGCTGAAACATGAAAGAGATGTTCCAAGACCGCAGTGATTTTTTCATGGAGAATAACAAATGGCTAATAAGCTGTTTTAGGCATGATTTATGCTGAAAGCTGTCAATTTATCGGTTGAGGATCGCCACACCCGCATAAATTACAGGTGTGTCATACATAAACGAGGAATGAAGTGCGTTCTCGCGTCCATGACTTCATCCGATTTATCAATCTGCGATGACATCTAAGCTAATTTCAAAGAGGTGCAACAGTTTCGTGAATCCCACTTGGAGATTGTTCGCACGTCTCTTCCCACACTTGGATCTGAGATCTTTTCTGAAAAGGTTTCATGAATGAGGGCTGTTGTGTGGAAATCGAAATTGTTTACTTAATTTTTCAGAAACAGGAAATTATTTTTAAATAGTGCAAGAGTGTGAATGTTTTTGGCTGCAACAAACTGATTAAATAAATATGAAAGACAATTTGCTTTTCAGACAATTCAAGAGAAATACATGACATTCTGATATAATGTGAGTTGTTTTAGTGTCTTTCTGAACGTTGTTAACATCATATATTCTCCTAAAGCACTTATTTTTTTAGCTCTGTATTCCAGCACTTAGGATTTAAAATCTATTTAGTGACTAAAATGTTAAAATGCAGAGTTTGTACCCCATTTTAGGTTACCAAATGTCTAGGAAAGTTGGCATCACTGTTTATTAGGCAGTGTGTTTGTTTACATTGGTAGTACATGAACACGAGAACTGTCAATGTCTAGTCTTGATTTTAGTTTTGCATTTACATGTATTTAAAGGAACACTTCCTAAAACCACCTTTTTTGGAAATGGGGTTGTGTATGGAGTCTGTTGCTGATGTCTAACTAGCCTACAGCATTTTCTGGAATGTTTACACTTTAATTGGGCATTATGTGGAATTTGTGCATTGTAATTTAGAACATGTCCATAGTATATATCTATAATATACAGCTCCGGAAAAATTAAGAGACCAATACATCTTTTTCTTTCCTTTCCAAAAAAGTTGAAAAGGAAAGTTTTGAGTGAGGAACAGAAGCGTTCAATTTGCAGTGGTCTCTTAATTTTAACCCTTCTGTTCCTCACTCAAAACCTTCCTTTTCAACTTTTTTGGAAAGGAAAGAAAAAGGTGCAGTGGTCTCTTAATTTTTCCGGAGCTGTAAGTGGAATGATAATGTTCTACAATATGAATTCCCCAAAAATTATTTTGGGTGCACACAAAGATGCATCCTAACATGCAAAATTTATTTTGGATCGATTTCTGTTGTCAAACGGAAAAGCTCTCTTTCGTCAACGTCACTAGGACACTTGATCACATCTTCTCAAATAAGTAATGGCAGACAGGGCAAGCAAAATCCCTTGGTCGCTTAAATGGCTGCTTGCTAAAATTCTACCCAGGTCACTCAATTTCAGTTCAAGTTAGAAAACAGGTACTTAATAGTGTAGGGAATCATGGTGCCATCTGAATCACTTTTTACATTTGTTTAAATATCCTAAAATATTGAAAATACTTTTGTATGTAAAACCTGCGCAAGTAGGGGGAGAGTGGTTTTGAATGAACTGAAGAGGGTAACATCTTACGGATATCCCCTTTAATAGACAGCCACAGCGGTGAAAAACAGAGGGGGATTGAATACGCATTGGGCCAGAGTTGAACCTACAGAGGTTTTTCTTAAAATCATGTTATTTCACATTGACCTGATGAAGAATAGACAGAACAATTATATATATCATGTAATCACTTGTATATCAGTTGGGTGTAAACTGATGAAACGTTTAACCAGGTTACTTGAGCCTAAGGCCTCATATTATTATTCTTCTAATCAGTCTGTTCGTCTTTGACCTGTTTTAGCTAATGCTCCATAATGGCCAGTGATGTAATTAAATACAAATGTGCACCAGATATAAAATGGGAATTCAAGTTCAACTCTGCTAAATGTTAACTAGCTGCCTCATTGAAGGCACGAAGTTAGATCAGAAACAGCATTTAACCAAGTAATGTTTTGCTAAATCTAGTAACTAGGACAACAAAAACAAAACGCATCTATGAAGTCATGCAGTTTTAGCAAGTATAAACCATTAATTGGAGAATGTCATGGGCCTTCCACCTGGACAATAAGTTTAAAAAGTGTTTATAAAAGTGCCCACACAAAAACACACATTGCACCCTTCCACATAACTTTGTATTAAGTTCATATTGCTGAGTTGATTGGACCTGAATAACGACTTAGGGAGGGAAATATTAATTTTTGCTTTTAGCTGGCTAGTGATTTTACCAATGCACCTTTAAATCCAGTGAACACGAACTAGAGACATTTTCACATTTGGCAAGCACACCTAATTTTTTGTATAGTTTTATCAGTCAGGCATACAATAATTCCCTATTCCTGATATTCTTGATGAAGAATGCGGCCAAGCTAACTTATCAGAGAATTACACAAAAGTATATGTTTATTATAATTTCTACACACTTTCTACCTGGTATTAGTTGTTAAATTCTGACTTTTAAGATAACTCAGACACCCAACACCCACTGAAACCCTAAACACAAGCCACCATTTAAGAACCACCTGGGAAAAAAACACTTGTAACTAAACTCAATGCAGGGCCTATTTATTTCAGTGACAAGATACAGACCGTTTCTAAAAAAACAAAAGTTATTGAAAACTAATAGATTCAGGAATTATTTTTTTTTTGCAATGGAATGATAACTATTATAGCTATTTTCACACAAGAATATAATTCATTTGGTCTAGTAATTCTTCCTTTGCATCTTCAGGGTTGTCATTTTTTGTTTATTTTTCTGAAATTAGGAATTTTGATTCTTCAGAGCTTAAAATTCACTGCTCTACACTCTTAAGGAACATTTCTTACCACATTGTTCCACAGTAGCCCTTTTATGGACATTGGCACCTTTTCTGACAGTAGTCCAAAGTTCATAATCTGATGGTTTGGCTTCTTCCCTGAGAAGAGACCAAGATGAAAGTCAGTTGGGATTTTTTTAATGGATAGGTTCACTGCTCCAGTCCTAGTCAGTACTGTAGGGGCATTCAAATCTGGACTGCACCACTTTCATCCCAGCCCCAAAACCCCAGGGACCAATACCCCTTAAATCAGGGACCAATTCAGTCCTCTTCACACTGAGGCTGTATTTACAAAAGCAGCCAAAATTCTTTTTTTTTTTCACAAACTGAGCAATCACATCAGATCTTCTCATATTCAATCTTTTTCAGAGCTAATCTAATCAGTCAAAATTCAGATTTGGAGTGCACTAAGTGCACTTACAAATGTAATACATTTTTATTAATTATAACTATGAATTTAGTGTATTCTCCGGTCATTAAATTATATAATTAAATATTTTACTAGAAAACCTGCAGCAGCGCAAACCTTGAGTTCTGGATTTAGATTCCTCTATTCCACAGTCACTTACTCTGTTTCAACAGACCGATCTCTTTTCACACCCTTTGCTTCTGTCTTCTCATCTTTGATGCCACGCCCTCTTCTATGTTTTTTCTTCCTGCCTCTTCTTTTTGGGATCTTTCCTTGGGAATCTGTTGCCTCAGCCTGCAGTTTCCCTCGTCTTATAATCAGCTTTAGTGAAGGCTTGGGTAATGGCATATCACTAATGTCAAGTGTTTGCGTGCCAATCTTCTCAATCTTTAATCTTGTGATACCAGGTCGTATTTTCTGTCCTTTCTTTCTGCCTCTTTTTTTTGGGACTTGAGAACTTGTTGCCTCAGCCTGCACTATCCCTCTCTTTAGGGTCAGTTTCAATGATGACTTAGGTAGTGGTGTATCGCTTACATCAAGTGCGTTCGTTTCAATCTTCTGATTTGTAACACCATGTGCTTTTTTTCGTTTTTTCTTTCTACCTCTTCTTTTTGGTCCTGGGCGTCTTGTTGCCTCAGCCTGCAGTCTCCCTCTCCTTAGAATCAGTGTTAACAAGGATTTGGGTAATGGCATGTTACTAATGTCAAGCCTGTTCAACCGCAGCACAGGCTTACGACACAGACAGGAAGCGGTTAAGCGGCTGGTTTTTAGTCCACTGCGGGTCTGAGGGCAAAGAACAGCTTTATCTCTCCTGGTCCCTTTAATGGTATCTTTGTCGATTGTCTTGCGTTTAACGCTTTTCCCAGTGGCGACCTCTATAGTGTCAACCTCCACTTCCACACATGCAGATCCAGCTGGTGGCTTTACAGTCCAAACCCTATAATCTGCCAATCTGCAGTCCCACCTCATCCCTGGTTCATCACATGGGAGAGGGCTTTGATATCCCTGCATGGTGGGATAGGACTGTTTTTCTGTGCCCACTTCCGAGGAGGCACTTCCCTCCTTCCCAGAGCAGCGTGATGACAGTGAAGAGAGGATGTAGTCACCACCAACAGACCGCAGAGCTAGTAACATAGAAAGACCACAAAGC
The DNA here is from genome assembly GCA_016801175.1 of Esox masquinongy. Classification (NCBI taxonomy): domain Eukaryota; kingdom Metazoa; phylum Chordata; class Actinopteri; order Esociformes; family Esocidae; genus Esox; species Esox masquinongy. The sequence goes on from JACXGI010007754.1 coordinate 29,179, forward strand.
AAAAATTAGGAATTACTAAGAATAACATGAACCTTTCCTTTACTTTCCTGCATTTATTTAATTTCTAGCTGTAAATATTCAAATTGTGTTGTGTGAAAACAACATGCAGGCAATGAAATCAGGCAAGTAAATTATTTCTAAAGCATGTTCCCCACCTACCATTGGTGTCTAACTGTTGTCCATTTTTCTGGTGACGGAGGAGAGTCTGTAATGGCTCTGGGTGAGCCACAGACTGGACACACTCTTCTATGAGGGCAGGTGCAATGCTGAGCCACGAGGCAGTCTGAAAGACAGAGTATGTAACAATGGTGTCTCAAGTTATTTTCTGAAACTTCTTTTTTACGATTGACAACATCCACACCTCAATCATTCAACCTATCAGGTCCACTGCTCCCTCTCCTTTCATCTCTCTCAGAACAACTCTAACCAGCCAGGCCTCAAGACTGGTCTCTTAACCAAGACAAGTCTGCTCTGTGTGACAGGCTCCAAGCATTGCCCAAGCTGACTCTATTCTGTTCTCATCCTCTTAGACCTACATAGCATTCGGAAACTTTTGTGAAATATATTTCTTAACAGCCTTATTCTGAAATTGAATAAATAGGCTTTGTCACTCATCAATCTACACACAAGACCTCATAATGACCAAGGAATATATATATATTTTTAGATTTTTGCAAATGTATATATATAAACAAAGAGATCACAGTGTTATCTATCATTCTTAAATGGAAGAACCCTATGGTCAAAGCTCCAGAATTTCTGTGGGTAGATAGGAGAACCGTCCAGAAGGACAACCGACTCTGCAGCACTCAACCAATCAGGTCTTTGTTGTAGTGTGTCCAGACGGAAGCCACTCCTCAGTAAAAGGCATATGACAGCCCTCTTGGAGTTTGCCAAAAGGCGTCTAAAGGACTCTCAGACCATGAGAAACAAGATTCTTTGGTCTGATGAAACCAAAATTGAACTCTTTGGTCTGAATACCAAGGTCACATCTGGAAGAAACCAGGCACCGCTCATCACCTAGTCAATACCATCCTTACGGCGAAGCATAGTGGTGGCAGCATAATGCTCTGGGGATGTTTTTCAGAAGAAGTTACTGGGAGGCTAGTCAGGATCGAGGGAAAAATTAACAGCGTAAAGTACAAACAGATCCTTGGTGAAAACCTACTCGTGCTCTCAGGACCTTAGACTGGGGCAGTGGTTCAACTTGTAACAGGACATGACCCAAAGCACACTGCCAAGACAAAACAGTAGTGGCTTCGGGACAAGTCTGTCTCTTGACTGTCCTAGTCTGAGCCCAGACTGAAGGGGTCTGAATACTTACGTAAATGTGAAATTTCTGTTGTTTATTTAGACATTTTCTGACATTTCTAAAAAACTGTTTGGTCATTATTGGATATTGTGTGTAGACTGATAAGGAAAAAAAATGTTGTAAAGTAACAAAATGTGGAAAAAGCAAAGGGGTCTTTATACTTTCTGAATGCGCCGTATCTGCCAGCCTTCAACACTGTGAACCATCAGATTCTTCTCTCCATTTTCTCGTGACTCGTGTGACAAAATCACCTGGCACTGTCATATCCTCACACAGAATCTGAAATCATTGCTATATTGATGACACTATCAATATTTATATCTAGTGATATCAATTTGAATATTAGCTAGCATTGCAAACCTTCATCTATAGCTTATTGTCTCCTTTTATATATAGTTAGCAATTCCATTACTGATGAATATTCATTTTCTAATTCTGCCTCGTTACTCTGTGGCAGACATATGTTGTGTAATATTATTAGTGTCCAATCACAATCTCATTAATGAATTTAAATATATAAAATCTTGATAATCGCAATACATATTTACCCAGACCTAAGAATTGGGATAATATTGAATCTCAGGCACTGACTAATATGCGACTAAAATTACACCTTTTAAGTCTTTCACACAAATTCATGCAATTCTATTAAACAATTAATACACAGGATACCACTAACTTCCACATTCAAATTGCCTTGTCTTTAGCTGACTGATAACAACAAAGACTAAAATATTTACCAAAATTAAAGGGGCAATATGTAAGATCTTTACTGTACTACTAGCATAAAACAAGCAACACTCAACCAGTAGATATCTGCAGTTACTGTTTTAAGTTAATTTTTCCAATAATATTTTTCTGCAAAATTAATCAGAGGGACTGACATATTCCCCATTTAAACATTCTCGCCTGTCCATCAATCAGTTTGCATTGACTTCTAATCTCTGTATACTCGCTTTATACACCTGCAGTAATGTTCTTCCCACCCTAAACCACCCTGGTCTAGGTAGTACCAGGACTCATTTGGTAAGGGAAGACAAGGAGGAGATAAGTCGTGTTATTGTTAAGAGGCAGCAATCTACACAGTGCCCCTTTAACACTCAATCCTTGAAACGTTCAAACTGTACTATTTATCAGGTTAAATGAATGAGCACTGACAAAACATCAACTTTACAAATGATTTGTTATGTCAGATTCAGTGAAACGTCTAGTTTTCAGTTATATCAGAACAACCAGAAAATTTTTAGTTTTCAGTTATATCAGAACAACCAGAAAACGTTTAGTTTTCAGTTATATCAGAACAACCAGAAAACGTTTAGTTTTCAGTTATATCAGAACAACCAGAAAATGGAGCAACTGATGGAGCAATTGATTTACTGCCGTAAATGTTTCGCATTTAGACTTGTCGTTTCAAATTAACATGAAAATGCCCTAGAATTTAAAATCAGGAGAGCACTCAAACACAGACATTCTTTCAAGTACTCATCCTTAATGCATAACTCTGATAATGTAGTTACAGCACAGTAATACCTGTTGAAGGTTTGGAGGTGGAAGCAGTTTCTCCAGTCTGGATAGGAACTCCCGGACAAGCATCTGCAGTGTTGAGTCATACTTGGAGCCAAACTCCTCAGGGAAAACATTCTAATAAACAAGACAAACAGATAAAGTAAATACATTTAGTCTCCTTCAAAAATATTTGCATCCTTGATAACAATCAGCAAACAAGAAAATACTAATAATTAGCTATATACAGAGTTTATTTCCTTCATACACTTTCTTAAAGTTAAAAAACTATTTACCAAAATGACTGTTACCGTTGTGGACACAGCCTTTTCCTATAATATAGCAGGAGATTGCCGAACACATTTGGAAGGATCTTAGACCATTCCTTAATACAGAATCAAATGAACAATTTATTGTAGATTTTTCTTTTGTGTTCCTGGAATTATTGTTTTTCATTACCATCAAGGTTCAGCATAGTCAACTAGGTTATTGGCACCATTTTTTTTAAAAAACCTCCCATTTTGGGCTGGAACTGTAATATTTTGTTTACTTATGAATAATCTATAACAATAACTATCATAACTCAGTTAGCCATTTAAAAGAGCTTTTGATAACATGGGTCACTACAATACACAATTTTCTATAACTGCATTAACAGCAGCTCAATAGGGTTGAGATCCGGTGACTGTGCTGGCCACTCCATTACAGACGGAATACCAGCTGACTGCATCTTCCTTAAATAGTTCTTGCATATTTTGGAGCTGTGCCTTGGGTCATTGCCCTGATATAGGAAGAAATTGGCTCCAATCAAGCGCCGTCTACAGTGTACGGCATGGCACTGCATGACTGAGTGATAGCCTTCCTTCTTCAAGATCCCTTTTACCCTGTCCAAATCTCCCACTTCACCACAACCAAAGCACCCCCAGACAAACATATTGCCTCCACCATGACAGATGGCGACAAGCACTCCTCCAGCATCTTTTCATTTGATTTGGTCTATGTCTCAGGACTGTTCTTTGTGATCTGAAGATCTCAAACTAAGATTTGTCTTTACATAACACTTTTTTCCAATCTTCCTCTGTCAAGTGCCTGTGTTCTTTTGCCCATTTTAATCTTTTCTTTTTTTTGGCCAGTCTAAAATATGGCTTTTTCTTTGCAACTCTGCCTAGAAGGCCAGCATCTTGGAGTCGCCTCTTCACTATTGACATTGAGATTGGTGTTTTACGGGAAATATTAAATGAAGCTAACAGTTGAGGACCTGTGAGGCATCCGTTTCTCAAACTAGACAGTCTAATGTATTTGTCCTCGTGCTCAGTTGTGCACCGGGGCCTCCCACTCCTCTTTCTATTCTGGTTAGAGACAGTTTGCGCTGTTCTGGTAGTAATACACAGCATTGTCTGTGATTTCTTGTCAATTTCTCGCATGGAATAAGCTTCATTTCTCAGATCAAGAAAAGTCTGATGAGTTTCAGAAGAATGTTGTTTCTGGCCATTTTGAGACTGTAATCAAACCCACAATTGCTGATAATCCAGATACTCAACTAGTTTAAATAAAGACAGTTTTATTGCTTCTTTAATCAGCCCAACAGTTTTCAGTTGTGCTAAGGATATTTCTATGTGATCCCAAACATTTGAATGGTAGTGTATGATACAATGCAGAAAATCAAAAGGGCTGGGTCTGATTTTTGGGTGGATCCCAGCAAAAGTAATAAAAAAAATCAAGTTAGTTGTCAAGACAATGCATTGTTAAAACAATAAGTAACATGATTTCCTCTTCCAACAAAACAAACACTGATTCAAAGGGGCTGTGAGAGATGTCAAAATTCACTTAGATACACATGAGTATCCTCTATAAAAGTCTGCTACCAGGGAAAGGAGGACAATATTCCACTATCCTACTAACAAACTGACAACCTGGCCACAATTATTGATTACTGGGTCACAGAAAAGAAGGATTTTACATGAGTATTAAATAATTTTTATAACCATCATGTTAAACAGGACACCTTAAAATCCAACAATTCCTTACACTGAGATTTTTTTTTTTTTTTTTTAAATGTATTGTTCAACAAAATATTTTTCTCTGCAATTTATTGGTTTAATTTATTAGTTATATTACTTCATAGTCATGTCTCTTTGCCCACTCTCTTCATATTATTACACTGACCTGGAAAAAGAGTTCCCTCTCATCTGGCTCCTCAAGCAGGGTTTCAATCAGCTTTGAGAAGCTTGCCTCTGATGCTTCCACCTTTGGATCTGAAACCTGCAGTAGATATGTGCAGAAGGTCAATTAAACTACCCACTTTGACAGTATACTACAGTATACTCTATCCACTCCTATAGCATATTGGAGTCTTTCTTTGCACAGTTGATCTTCTGTATAGTATGTTGGAGTTTATACAATGTCGATCTATTGTATGATATACAGCTCCGTGAAAAAATTAAGAGACCACTGCACCTTTTTCTTTCCTTTCCAAAAAAGTTGAAAAGGAAAATTTTGAGTGAGGAACAGAAGCATTCAATTTGCAGTGGTCTCTAAATTTTAACCCTTCTGTTCCTCACTCAAAACCTTCCTTTTCAACTTTTTTGGAAAGGAAAGAAAAAGGTGCAGTGGTCACGTAATTTTTTCCAGAGCTGTATATGTGTGTGTGTGTGTGTGTGTGTGTCTTTACATCATTCATCTACTGTATGGTATTAACTATATAGCATATAGGAATATTTTGGCTGTCCATCTTCTGTGAAGTAATAGATGACTTTACACTGTTGATCTACTGTACATAAAGATACCGGCTTCTATACTGTTAGTTTGAGGTGAATAAAGGAATATTCAATAAGATCCATGCTCCAACCAATGGATCCATCACAATCATTCTCACCTCCTGACTGGAGATACAGCTCCTTATCCTGTTCAGGTGGGGCTGTACGGTGTCAGGACGGCACAATTCATCATCACAGCGACATAGCTCCAGAATAAGCTGTCAATCAAATGAGAATTCATCATGACAACGGGAAACATAACTAAGACTTCATTGGGTGTGAATTGAAGTGTTTGCAAACAACCTTCTCAGGATACATTTCGGAATCTTGACGGGGGAGTAATTCATCAACGTCATTATAGTTTGTTTTTGAGAAAGAGGAAGATTTTAAAGTTTTTCGGCTTTTCAATTTTTCAGCTTAAAAATGAAATATTATTATTATTTATTATCTGTGAAGCCTTTTGAATCCTATTTCAATAGCTTAGCTTAGAACAACAGGTTTCTGCTATATAGTATGTTGCGAGAATGATTTTAAACTTAGAGAGTTGGTTACTGAGGTTATAGGAATCATTCTGTACTTTCAAAAATAGATGGAAGACCAACTTGACACAAACTGGAAGGACAAACCTAAAACCAGCTGACACTTCACCCATCTTCTGAATGCGTTTTACACACATCCCTTTGACACTTGTATCTTGTATTTTCCTACGGCTGGCATGGTTACCGTATAAGATGTAATGAGTGGACTGAAAAACGACTGACAATTCTGCTGTGGAACAGTTGACTGAAGATATCCAGGCACAAACTATGCAAAACAAACTGTTTACTCCTAATGTAAAACATTTATGAAAATAAAAAATTTCAAGTATTTCATTGTGACTCACTGGATCAGACATACGAGATATACAGTATAGCACAGAGCAAAAGTCTCATTCATTTTCCTATTAGAGACCCGGTAGGCAGTGTCTGTACACGGTGACAAGGAAAGGCAAAGGGCATATTTTTTTGTTTGCCCACAAGGTCCAACCGAATGGAGAGGTATGGGGAGGATGTATGGGGAGGAGGTACGCGGAGGATGTATGGGGAGAAGGTATGGGGAGCTGCCAAGATGGACGTCCATGGAGCAATTAAGGTTAATTGCCCTGCAGGCTGGTTACAGATCAGATGCTGTAAACTCCTGTCCACATGACTTCAAACTCAACAGCCTCAATGATACAGCGATACTGTAAGATACTGTATCAGACCACAGAGATACTGTATACTGACCACAGAGATACTGTATACTGACCCACAGAGATACTGTGT
>JACXGI010007755.1:0-15583 GCA_016801175.1 Esox masquinongy
ACACACACACACACACACACACACAGTGTGTTTACGACCACATTTGTTTCACGGGATTTCACTGTGTGCTTGACCTGCAAAGCAAATCCCTCCCTCAAAAAGTCATAAATTCAACTTTTATAGACCACTGTGCATCTATTACAGGCAAGAGGTACATTGTAAGAGTCAACGGTGATTCAGTGGATTGCGAAACACATGAGAGGTGCAAGCCAGCGGTGCTTAGAGTCAAAGGAGATTCAGTGGATTGTGAATCACGTGAATGGTGTATGCTAGTGCTTCTGAGAGTCAAAGGTGATTCAGTGGACTGTAAATCACATAAAAAGTATATGCTACTGTTGCTGAGAGTCAAGGGTGAGTTTGACTTTGAATCATATGAGAGGTACGTGTTAGTGATGCTGAGAGTGCATCTGTCTGCCTGTCCATTGGGTACGAGGGAGGGACACTGGCCCCATCCAAAACAACAGAGGGTTGCACACCAAACATCCCCATATTCCCTCCCCATATATCCGGAGCACTGTGGACCAGCCCAGAAGTGGCACACTATTAGGAAACAGCCTGTGATTCTCCTCCTCACCCATTATCAACAACAACAAAAACACAAATCAGAACTTCTAAACCCCCTTCCTACCAATTTCCAAGAGAAGGCGACCCTGTCTTTGACCCTCCAACCGCTAAATCTCCTCAGACAATGTCATGCATTCGCCAGAGGAGTCTGCCAAAAGAATGTTCTAGACGAGTGCTCAAGACAGTTGTTGAGCAACTTTTAGAAGTCTATTTTATTTTTGTTGTTGGTGCGTAGTCATTGGGTGCAGGCTGTAGTTGAAAGGGTATTTAGGAAGAGATCCTATATGAATGTGTTTGCATTAGCATAGGCACCTGCACACAAAGCTGGAGAAGCTGGACAAGTATGTGTGTGTGTGTATGTAACATTGGTCTGACATTATAAACGTGTGTTGTAATGCTTCATCTTATAGCTCTTATGCAGGCTGTTATTTAATCAACAGGTTGTAGTAGGAAGAACTGTACATTACTATACTTAGTTCAAACCAAAAAAGAATTTACGTGTGACCCCATTAACATCCAACTTATCTGGAAATTGCTGAAAATAAAAATCTAATGTATTAGTCAAGAACCAAACATTTGGTTTACGTTAACTCAAAGCTATTAATGTTTGCCAAGATCAGTTTTTTTTTCTACAGTTAAAGCCAGATCAGAACATCAAAAGTACAGAGGAAAAGTTTGAGCATTTCCATCACATTACGCTTGGCTCATGAGCAGCCTAAATCATTGAACTGAAGTTAGTCATTCTCTCTCCACTGACCGTAGCTCCATCTCCAATCTTTTTGACTTTCCATTTCCAACCAACTCCATGACTATCGCTAGCCTGGAAAATCCAGACCTGTATTGTACTTTTTCTACTCGATGTCATGCACAAAACAGGTCTGATCCCAAGCTAGTCCATCTTTAGCTCAGGACAGGAGTGCATCAATATTAAAGATGGCGATTCTATATGTAACAGGGCCCAGTCTGTCTGTCCGTCTGTCCTCTGTCTGTCTCACCGGGCTGATACCAGACTAGTGTGGGGGGAGAAGAGAGAGCCTAGTAATAAATGGAGCGTGACCGTTTCTTTTGCATTTCTCAGGTCCCATACAAAACGCTTGTCCTGCTCGCATGTAGAGTTTAAATTGTAATAAACACATGGCAACCTAAAGGGGAGTAGAGGAGGAGGATGAGGAGAAAGATGAGGAAAACAAAGATCGATTGCAACATTTAGCTTTTCCCTATCCTTTAGGAATTCCGTATCCTTTCCAGCATATCCAAGATTGCTATCTTTTTTTCTCCTTTTTGGCATTTTTATTCAAGAATCCGATTTATGTGCACCTCAAGGCTTCTTCCTCTCGGAATCCGACCCAGACGATTCTGAAGAAAGCTAATATTTACAGTGTGTGTTTAGAGGAAGCAAACGACCCCACGTGTACGCGGACGGAGTCCTGGGTTGACTGAAGACTCCAGCTTGCATGTGTCTCACAAACACACACGCACGCACACACATACACACACACACACACACACACACACCATCATGGACATCAGAAGGGCTACTGACAGGAGTTCAACTCCTGGTTGCGGCATATCTACAGTGCCCAGTAGACATATTTTTTCTCATAGTTTTTCTCTTTTTTCAAGTTCCAACATACTGTTGACAACAAGGATAAAACAGCATATGTTAGATAATACACAGAGAGAGTTAGCCGCTTAGCCTAGCTTAAACCTCAGGGAGGACTTCGCCCTTCTTTTCCCCATGATTTGCAATTTGTGCTAAGTGAATTTATAGAATTATGATTTGTTCTTTGAAATTACAGTGAAACTAACCGCTATTGCGCATAAAAAAAATCTTTAGTCTGCATCAATATATATTTCTTCTATCTGTAAAGGCCATTGACCATTATAAAGAAATTTCCTTTTGACTTTCCTTCAGTGAAAGTTACAAACAAAGAAATAACTAACAAGGCTCAAGGACAAGTTGGCATTACAAGGGCAATCGGTGGAACTACAGATGAACTTGTGGAAGAGAACGCCACCCTGATTCAAATGATTTTTGTAGGGCGAGGGCTGGACAGAATATGCAGAATGGACACCTTTTCTTAGCAAGTAGCTAAGATGAGGCTTAACTTCAGATGAGGCTAAACAGTGCACTCTTCTCCTGAACGTGTGTGGGGCTAAAACCTACAAGCTAATGAGGAATTTGGCTCCATGGAGACGAGGGGAAATTCCAGTTGTTGATCTAGTTGCTCTTGTCCAGTCTCATCACAATCCAAAGCCTTCTGTGATTTTCCAGAGGTCCAAGTTTAATTGCAACTTTAAGAAAACGGGTCAGTCTGTTGCTAACTTTGTTGAATTACGTCAACACACAAATTTTTGTCAGAGGACATTTCTGACAGATTACCCTGTGGCATTAATGAGCGCAGATTAGCTTTCAGGAGTACGTATGTGGTATCCTGATGGTTTGGGGTGATAGCTAGCAATATTAAAGACATACTGTACATAAACCTATATTAAAGACATAATGTACATAAACCTTGCACTCAAACTGGTTTGGCGTCTCAGAGTGTCAGACAACCCAAAACCTTGTAACATGTGACTTGTTCGGTCATGGCGGCAGCGTTCTAATTTCACCTGGCCTACAAATCACGTAGTGAAATCAGAACCAAGCTCTCTTGTTTCCTGTTCCAGTACTGCATCAAGACACAAACATCAACAGGACAGGCCATCTGGGATAATGATGGGCGGAGAGACAAGGGAGCCCCTGACCAACTTCATCTTGGCAAAAACGTCTTGTGAAATAGAAGGGGAAACCCATAGAGAGACTCGACTCTCTCACAAGAGACAGTAAAAACCAATTGACACTTGTCCTTCTGAGTCAGAGTGGACGTCTCCGTTGTGGTGGAACCGACTGGTGGTGGAGTCATGCACAGACACCAGGACCACATCCGCCCGGGCTTTGACAAAACAATGTTTTCAGACAAAACAGCTGTGGGCGGTGGTGTGCAAGTTGAGACTATAGGAAACAATGTCTGAGGGACAGGGGCGTGGCTCATCCAGTTGAGGGTGATAGACATACAAACCCTTTATTGGGTACCCTTTATTGGGTGATAGACATACAAAGCCCAGGTACCCTTTACGTTCTTGACATGTCAGCCTTGATTTGCATGACAACTTATCTTGGTCACGGTTATTCTTTATTAAATGTCATATTTGCCACTGTATAGCATTGGCTAAAAGTATTTACAAATGTTTTATTGTAATACATATATTTGATGCACATGTCATATCAAACAGTTTAAATGTAGCATTGTAGTGCAAAGATTTCCAGGCATTTCTTAGTTTCTATTGGCTTGCTCCGGAGGTTTGTGTGTGAACATCAACTTCAAGTGAGGTAAAACAAAAAAAGGATGTCCAAAAACAATAACATTCAAAATGTTAAATTTAATCATGAAAGAGGTGCTTAAAAAATAAAGGGGAAAATAAAGCAGGAGGCTGCTAATTAGACAAGTGGTTTGTCAAAAGCATAGAAGAATCAAAGTCCATGTAAGTAAGCCTTTCTATTTTTTGTGGTTACAGCCCAATTTCAGTGAAATTGTCTGACCTGTCAGATGGACATGTAACAGTCTAAAAATAGTAAAAGAAAAACACGATACATGAATAACACGATTTGGTTTTACTGTCAGTGCCCTAAGACTTGCTGAGACAATAATGATTCATGTCTCTGCTGCCCTGTGATTAGCTGCTGTGTTTCTGTTTGTTGTCCTGATAAGGATTTATCAAGTTAAAACAATTACGTTTTTGTATACCGACATACACTACGTGGCCAAAGTTAAGTGGACACGCCTTCAAATTAGTGGTTTTGGCAATTTAAGCCACATCCATTGCTGACACGTGAATAAAACAGAGCACACAGCCATATAATCTCCATAGACAAACATCTGCAGTAGAATGGCTCATACTGAAGAGCTCAGTGACTTTCAACGTGGCACTGTCATTCTGTCACACCTTTCCAAAAAGTCAGTTGGTCAAATTTCTGCCTCGCTAGAGCTGCCCAGGTCAACTGTAAGTGCTGTTATTGTGAAGTGGAAACTTCTGGGAGCAAAACCAGCTGAGCCGTGAAGTGGCAGGCCACACAGGCTCACGATACGGGAACGGTGGCTGCTGAACCGCGTAACGCCTAAAACGTGTCTGTCCTCGGTTGCAACACCAGCTACCAAGATCCAAACTGCCTCTGGAAGCAACGTCAGCAGAACAACTTTTAGTGGGGATCTTCACGGAATGTGTTTCCATGGCTGAAGGTTTGGTGGAGTCGGAATAACGGTCCGGGGTGTTTTTTGATGGTTCGGGCTCGGCCCCTTAAATCCAGCGAATGGAAATGTTACAGCATACAAAATGGCATTCTAGACGAGTGTGTGCTTCCAGCTATGTGGCAACAGTTTGGGGAAGGCCCTTTCCTGTTTCAGCATGACAATACCCAAGTGCAGTGTACATACAGAAATGGTTTCTCACGATCGGTGGGGGAGAACTTGACTGGCCTGCACAGAGCCCTGACCTCAACCCCATCAAACACCTGTGGGATGAAATGGAACGCCGACCGCGAGCCAAGCCTAAACCCCCAAAGTCAGTGTCCGACCTCAGTAATGCTCTTGTGGCTGAATGGAAGCAAATCCCTACAGCAACGTTCCGGCATCTAGTGGAAAACCTTCACAGAAGAGTGGAGGCTGTTTTAGCAGCTAAGGAGGGACCGAGTCAATATGGATGCCCAAGAATTTGGAAGGAGATATTTGATGAGCAGGTGTCCAAATACTTTGGGCCATTTAGTATAGGTCCTCAAAATCAAACAATTAAATGATAGTAAACCTAAATCAATTCCATGTTAGTTTGGTAGAAATCGCAAATTAAGGACAAAGATGGTCAATGACTTCAACACAGACAAGCTAATCCAGGTGCAACAACATTCCACCTCATATCAGTTTGCCCCCTTTCGCGTTGGTCTACTCAATTTTTTTTCGATGTCCACATCTTTCCCTCCCTCGCTCTTCTTCTCCATCTCACCTCAAAAATGAAAAAGAAAACATGCACAGTGAATCACACGCGTGTTATTTAAATCCCGTCCAGATGTCACCCCATCTGTCCTCACACACCGTGATAGTCCAATGGAGATGAGAGGAAAACAGGACGAGAAGAGGAAATGTCTCGCTGCATTCATCTTTTCTCTCTAGACTCTGGCATGAGGCCAGTCCAGATAGCTGGTATTGGGAGGCACCATGAGTCCAGTCTGTGTTGTGTTTCTCATCCACTGAGGCAGCATGGTAGCCTAGATATACATGTGCAGTCTAGCCAGTTGTTCTGGTCATTGTCACGGCTAACACAACCAGAATCATTGTAGTCGGTAGTCAGTGCCCAATAAGGAGTAACACAATGTATTGTTTAATAAAGATGCCTCTTCCATTTTGTCACTAAATTCCAGACATGTTTGGTCTTCTTTAGAAGGACCAATCCCAAAACTATTTCACCACACGCACAGTCAAGATTCCTTCCCTAAAACTCATCAATTCTAGCAAATTCAATCAAACCAAATTTTTTGAAAGTCATTGTGTGCGCCCCCCCCCCAAGACTGTTGGTCAGACCTGTTTTTCCAGACTGAAGTATCCAGAGTGCCCCCCACCCCCCCAGGCAACAGTATCAGGCTTCTAACCAGCCTCACAACACTACCTCTGCCAACACAGCACAGTCCAGCAGAGTGACTACCCCCTTAGACAACTGCCAGCTTCATGGCACAGCCTGTACACATAACTCCTCCAACACCTACTGTATCGCTGAGACGACCGGTTGCTGTTCCAGGGACTCACGGAGACACACGATCAATATGAAATCCTGCCGTGGAGATTCGGCTGAGGCCGGTTGCTATGTGAATCATGCTGCACACGTGTGGCTGTTGTTTTAATGTGTTGTCAAGCCTACGTTATAGCAAAGGTTTTAAAACACATTCACGTGTAACAGATAGATACCTAGAACACGTCACTGGTAGATGCTCTCAGATGTTTAGATGACTGTGCGATTTGCTTATCAGCTAGAAAGGGAAAGGCTAAACAGGAACAGAAGACAGTCATTTGCTGTCTCGAATAAATTCTTCCTTCATTCCTTCCTGCTCAGACACACATGCACATGCAAACGCACACACTTACACACAGTCACGCACACACAATGAAACAGTGGTGAATAAGCCGACTTTCACCGCGGTAGCATGTGATTTTAATTTGGGAGCCGTTCTCGTCGATGACACCTACAGACTTTACTCCTCCCAGGATTGAAAAATTGTCTTATTTTTTTGTTTTAACCCGGCAACCGCAACTAAATTCAGGCCCCCATCAATTATTAAACCACGTGAACTAGTGCTGAGTTGGAAATCCCTCCGATTAGAAAGACGGTTTGTTTTCCGTTCTGCAGGGTCCTTGGTCTCCAACAAACACAAGACCTTCTGACTGCGTCGTCCACTGAGGGGACTGTTGATTAAAGTTGGCCCAGTTTTCTTTTTGGACTGCCTAAGAGCAGACGGGCCATTTTAAAATGACCCGTATTATTGCAGTAGTCTATTAACAGGGGCGTCAGTGAAGCCCGCTTAGCGTCTCCTACGTTTAATACAATCCCGCGAGTAGATCGGACCGAAGAGGATCAAAGGGGCCGGAATGAGTTAGACTGAGATTGAAGCACGTGTGACGTGTGTATGTTCAGCTGGTGGAGGAGGGAGGGAGAGAGAGGTGAGCGATGGACGGCCTGAGACCTTATGCACACAAACACACGTCATTATCTGTCACAGACCCCCACCAAGTCCCCCCGCGCCCCCACACACACCCACACACACAGGGTCAGGTCCTACAGAATGAGGAAATCCTGTATTTTGTTGATCAGGATCTCAGCACTGACTGGCTATACCTGAGTGAATCAATGACACTCGGATTATTTGACTGGCTGGTCATTGTGATCTCACAAGCGTATTGAGGCTGAGTGGTCAGTTCACCGGAGTAAAAATACAGAGCCGACAGAAACACTCTGAAATCACACAACAAACCGGATCATGACAAGCCTGACCATAACTCCCTCCGGCCACCACGACGACGCCACAGTCACCGTGGTAACTCAGCAGACGCGAGGGTTTGAAAATCGTGCTACCTAATCGGGGAGAGGTCCTCCACTGAACTCAGTGGTAAGTCGTGCTAACTTCCTTAAGGTTCCGTGACGTGGCCACCTTCCCCCTCGGGTCTGGGACTTACCTGTGCACTCGTACTGCAGGCCCTTGCCGAAGTGGCCTCTCTCACAGACGCAGGCGTACTGGCCCGTGTGGGTGCCGCACTTGCAGCTGGCCATGATGTCACAGCAGTCCACCCCGGCCTCGCACAGCGACGAGCAACGGGACAGGTCCTCCTGGATGTAGCTTCCCGTCGGCAGGTCTGAGGAGAGACGAGGGGTCATCGAGGTCAGGGGTTAACCGTTTTAGGAGCAGAACGGGTTGCGGCGGAGTTACACGCTGGCCCAGGGTGTGAATGATAGACGACTTTGGAAGGCCGGCTGTTTGTTGGACCGCTGAGTCATTTAACTGTTTTAACCAATTCTAATTCCAATAACAAAGCCCGTATTTACCCACACTCACGAGATAAGGACTGGTCGAGTCATTGTTCCTCATGAGAAACAGGAACCCCGACAATGAGCATTTTGCGCCTGATGATTCCCACATGGCTGCGGACGGGGTCTGATCCAGGGGTCAGGTCAGTGGGGATAAGAGAGCAGAACGGCGTTGGAACAGTAAAGGTTTCCGCCACACCCGACCGAGCTTGCCTGGCGCGATGGAATCGACGGTATGGGGCCGGAGCTGAAACTGTGAGTTGGGTCTGAAAGTAGCGCCATACACCTGAGGGACTGGTGCTCTGTGCTCTTTGGCTAGCAGGAGCCGACTTGGAGACAGAGAGTCAAGCCGAGACACGCGGCAGGCAGATCTGATAACTCACCGCCTCGGCTCACACTGTCTGACAGGGGTAATTTACCACCGTCTGGATTCATAAAGAGCTTCCCAAATGCTTCCCTTTTCACCATACGGGTCAAAAGTAAGGCACTGCGCAGGGGACAAGGGTGCCGTGGGTGACACAGGCTTGGACGGCAGCACGCCGTCGTTTTACGGACCGTCGCAACCGAAGGAGAGGCCACAGCTTTATTTCTGGGAGCTGCTTTCTCACGCGGACTGGAGAAATGGAGCAGGTATTTACTTCTATTTCAGTGCCTCTGTGATGTTACGTCTTGGCTAGACATCCAGACACCCAGAGCCAGTGGCGTACATTTTAATACCGGAGTCACGCGGGGCCGCCTCTCGATCTTTCCCACAGATCGCTCGCTGACAGACATGCTGTAAAACAGATTCACACAATACTAGCCTGGTTACTAGTCTGTTGTGCTATCATTCCACTTCTTGCTTCTTATGTTGTCGTCGTGACAAGATGGCGCCGCAATTAACAGCGGGCATCTTAGAGGCTCCTGGCGAGTTCTGTAATTTATGTTTTTTTATATATACTGATGTTCACCTTTTTTAAATGATGTCTCCTCAATCTTCTGAACAGAGGAAAAAAATTCACCTGATGTGGACTATTGTTTTGACTTAGATTCTATTTTGTCTTCTAGGACCAACAAGGATAGTTTGTTCAGGGCATGACACAATCTAGTTCAAGTAGCTGAAAAAAGCTAACTAAGTCAACAACGGCTTTTAGGAAGCCTCCCCTTTTTTTGTTAGAATACCTCATAGTAAGCTGCAGACTAAACTATCTACCAAGAGAACATTTGTTTCTAGATCCCGCCACAAACCGATGCTGGCACTAAGCCATAAACACACCACAAAATGCATAACCAGACCCAGCATTCCTCTGTGCCCGGAACTATAAAACCGGGAAACATTGAAATCAGTTTTACAGTATATCAGATTTTTACCTCTTCAGCTAGAGGCATAAAAACATCACTTTTACCGCACTCACAGAACAAAAGGCCGTCCTTCTCCCTCTCTTTGGCAAATCTGAAAGAAGTGGTCAGATGAAGTGAATGCTAAATTACAAGACTGGTTTGCGCACACAGACTGGATAATGCACATAAACACCAAACCCGCAAACACCAAGCTATTTACTTTCATTTTGTATTTGGGACAAGGAGATGCATGGAGTGGAGACGTAGCATTGGGCCGTCCACGTGGACCTTCCGCTCACCTTCGTGCAGCGCTCGGCGAGCCAGGGCCTCGAACTCGGCAAAGTTGTGGACCAGGTAGCAGTGCTCGTCCTTGGGGTGCGAGGCCATGTCATGGAGCTCCCGGAAGTTCCCATGCCAGATCCCCAGGGTGTAGATCTCCACCCCCTGCCTCCTCAGAGCGGCCGCCACCGGGCGCGGGTCGCCACCGTTGGAGTAGCCGTCCGTTATCAAGAAGATGACCTTGGTGGCGTTGGCCCGCGAGTGACGGAGGATTTGCTATATGAGGGCGAGAGGATTGGAGAATGAAGAGGTTGGGAGAGTTAATACAGGAAGGAACGGGACAATACACACCGCAAAGAATGACGGATTTGCTGTATGAGGGTGAGAGGATTGGAGAATGAAGAGGTTGGGAGAGTTAATACAGGAAGGAACGGGACAATACACACCGCAAAGAATGACGGATTTGCTGTTTGAGAAAAAGAGGATGGGAAGAATGGATGGATACAGGGATAGAAATATTCAGGTTGGGTTGGGTTGAATGCATTAAATGCATGGTATGCTGACCAACATTCCAACATATTTACAATGACGTTGAAATTGTTACATTTAATTAGTCTGATAATTAAATACAGATCCAGTCCAGGATGGTAAACACAACAAATTAGTGACACAGTAAAAATCGGATTCATGCCATATTCAATTTTTTTGAGGACAAAAAATTATAAGACATAACAATCCAATTCTGAGAGTCTGACTCCGTGAAAAGAAATTGAGGTTGGGATGAGGAGGAGAAAAAAGCTCCAATATGCTGCAAGTGTACAATAATTCTCCTCTGCTCTCCTCCAGCCTTCACAGCCACTGCCAACAGCCAGCTAACCGCTAGCACACTAGAACCACCCTGTTTCAGCAGAGTGGACCTGGGTTCAGACACCACTCCAAAGCATTTCCAACACTCTATCTGCGATTAATAGAGCTTGCGTGGCGAAATCTGACCAATAGAACGGTCCCGGTAGTGTAACCCCCACCCTCCTAGAATTCCGGTCAGGTTAAAGCGAACGCTGAAAGGGTTTAGGCGATTCCGTTTAGTATCTGAGCCCAGGACAGGACGGACTCAAAAACAGGCTTCGGTTCTAAACACTAAGTTTAGCTGGAGTTTACAACTGATCCCTGTACAATTAGACACGGCTTTAAGTCAGAGAGAGACATATCTTTATTTCTACTGCCCAGAAAGGAAATCCTGGAGAGAAAGAGAGAGACACATCTGTTGCATTGCTCTACAGTACACGACACGCAAGGCAGAGGCAGACCAGACCGGCCGTAGGGTCTATCTTTATTTGGACTGACACTAAACACAATGGTGGCCATAGGGGAAAGGAGACAGAGGAACGAGGACGAAGACAACTAACACACACGAGGATGCTGTGAGGGGAGAGAGCGTAAATCGGCAGCTTGAGGTACACAATGATATTGGGAGAGATTCCCAAAAGCACAATGGGGGGCTTGTACAGGACTGAAGAGATGTGAGGGAACGATAACAGAGAGAGGATAGGGGGAGTCAGTAAGAAGAGGTTGTTTTGCCAGGGGAGAGAGCTAAGGAAAGGAAAAGGAATAGAAAAGGGAAAGCAGAAGTTCTGTTCTCTATTGTCTAATTGGCTGTACATCAAGCATCTCCAGCAGGGTAAGATAATTACAGAGGCCGTGAAGCGAGGGAGGGGCAGAGTAAGGGAGGGAGGGGCAGAGTAAGGGAGGGAGGGGCAGAGTAAGGGAGGGAGGGGCAGAGTAAGGGAGGGAGGGGAAAAAGCAGAGGACGAAGGGAAAGAAGGAGAGAAAGCTGGGTTTCTCTGATCCACGCCCCAGAAGCCACCAGACTGGTTCTCATCCCAGTCTCCCATGCCCTCGGTGAAGCCCGCTCCCAGCCGTCAGGGCACCCAGGCAGGCTGGTCCGTTACAGCGAGGGTCCTCCCTGGTATTCCCTCAGAACGGAACGCGGTGCCCCGTCACCAAACCACAGTGATGTCATTGTGGCCTGCTTCACCAGAGGGGGCGGAGTAGGGTGGAGGAGGGAAGGACGTGACCGAGAGAGGGGGGTGTTTTGGGCTTGTATCTGGGTCTTTTATGGGGCGGTTGCTCAAAGAGCTTTGGGTCCACAGAGGTTTTGTTTTAGGGTGTGAGACAACAAATTCTGATGAGGACGGCGCTGCTACAGATGAGTGTGTATGTGTATAAAGAGTGTAGCTACACACACACACACACACACACACAATCACCACTACCACAAAAACACGCACAACGGTTCTGCTAGAACCTATAAAAACAGTTGTGGGCCCCACTAATAGTAGGAGTTGGCAGCTGGCATGAAACACCTCCTTCTGGCACGCTGCATCTGTGTGTGTGTGTGTGTGTGTGTGTGTGTGTGTGTGTGTGTGTGAGTGTGTGTGTAATCTTGTGTACAAATCTTAGTTGATAAAGTTCAATATAAGACGTTTGTCCAGGAGGGTAAATCTTCTATGTAAGACTTGAAAAACAGCTACTAGGGCAATGGTTAGTTCTGCTACATTTAAATAGACTGGAGGTTTGATGGGGTAAGGGATGCTAAATGTGGTTAAGCTGCAAATTTATATATATAAATATATATATATATATATATATATATATATATATATATATGCAGAATATACAGTATTCATATTAAATGTATATATGTGTATGACCGTAAACCTTAACTTAACCATTTGCACAATAATACCTAAACCTTACCTAACGTTAACCCTAAAACGAACCATTCAATAGGACTACCTAACCTTAACCTTAGGACCTAACCTTTGCCCTAAACTTAACTCTTAAACTTCAAAAATAAGCATTTGCTTTCACTAAACATGTAAATGTTTATCTCTTTCACTTCACCCCTAGATGCTTTTCTGTCCCAGGAGCAAACGTAAAATACTACAGGGTGAGAGTGTGTGAACACGTTGGCGTGCGTGTGTGTAAGAGATCTAAATCTAAACTATGAGGTTTGAGTGAACCTATGAGGTTGGAAACCTTAAATACTGAACACATCACGTGAATTTTCTCAACTATGTAAGCCTGCGGGGCAAGGCCAACCACATGATACATCCATCCATCGATACACACATCCCACCTATAAAAGAAAGAACAAAGCAGCAGCAGAAGGAAAGAAAATGAGAGGAAGAGCGAAATAAATAAAGACGGAGAGCAAGAAAAAGAAAGAAAGTGTGAGAGGAAGACAGAGAGAAGGTGGGAAGAGAGAAAGAGAGGGAAACGGGGAGGTAGATAGAAGAGCCCTTAAATCGGAGGATAATGACTGTTAAAGAGCCTTCGCAGCTGTGCGTTCCAAAATGCCTCAAACACATTGGCAAGGGAGGACAGTGGAGAGATGGAACGAGTGCCACAACTGCCCTGTTGCACACACATACACACACACACACACACACACACACACACACACACACACACATGGGTAAGGCAAGGATACCAACAACAGTGGCGCATCTGATGTGAACAGAGGCTGTAATGACTCTGGGGGACACGCTGTTTCGGATATGCCAAGGGCACAATGCCAACCTGATGTCGAAGGCCCGAAGCCAACCCGATGCCAAGCGCTTGGTGCCAACCTGATACCAGGCTATGGAAGATACTGGTGCCAATGTCTCCTAGGTATTAATCAAAGGCAGGCATCTCCATGTCTGGCAGATCTTCTGAATATTAACTAATACGGCGTCTCTCTCCCTCCCGTGGCCTCCTGGGTTCTTTGATCAAAGGGCTCCAGTCACACCTGTCTCGAGACAAGCTGTGGCTAATCCTGTTGCCTGCTTCAGGGCTGATCCTCTGGCCATAATGCACGGTACTACAGACCCGTCGAGATGGCCACAAGGACGTAAACATATCCGCAGATGCCGAATGGGAGTTGTGCATCTGAAAAGAGGAAAGATTGAGGAAAGAAATCTTCCCATAATTCCTTTAAGATGCTTTTTTTCTCCCCCGGAATCTCAGAGGGAAAATCTTAATTTTGGAGCATTGTAGAGAGGATTAAAAAAAAGCAAATCAACTGCATCCGTTTGGAAAGCTGCTCGGTGGTTCTCCCCCTTTGTTCGGAAGTTGAGGGCCCTTGTTTTGACATGCTATCTGTTCTTGGCTCAGCTAGTAATCAAAACAACAACAACCCGGAGCTAAGCTAGCAGACAAAAAAAAAAACACAAAACACAACACCAACCCCCCAAGCAGTCAAGCAGACATGACTAGCCACCACCAGGCAACATATTGCATAGAGCATACTTGAGATATGGGTCACTTTTAGCCGAACTTTGGTGTTCACCAAGTCATTCCTGTAATATGACATTCAGTCTTTCTCCCCTGTTTTTCAATGGAACACATGATAGCTTCCTCTCTTTCAGAACTGTGGAATGGAAAGGCCATGGTGGTTTATAAAAAAACACCAATATTTAACCAATAAACTCTGTTGTTTATTCATTATATCTAGGTAGAGAAGCCCAACACCAGAGGACAGGCATGTGTTGTCATTATTTCCATGATTTGGTCTGGACAGTCTCACTCCACATCATTAACTGTATTAGTAGTGGCTTCGTTTTTAAACATTCCCAAACTCACTCACAACTTCAAGCGTTTCTCAGAGAGCGTTCCTGTTTAGTGTAACTGCCTTACAGTGACAGTTGCGAACCCTAGGTGAGGAGGACCGTTGGTACAACTGAAAGACCGCGATGTTCGTCTCAAACGGCGCTCTATTCTTCCTTACTTTTGACGGTAACTGAACCTCAGGCCGGTAATGAATGAGGTGTCACAGGTCAGAACTAGTGCACTGAACAAGGGTGCAATTTGGGAGTGAACAAGTGTTAGTCTGACACTTCAAAAAGACATTCTAATTGGATGAGCGAACCGTTAATGGAGCAGTTCTGGTGCTGGAGGACTGTCGGACAGCACCGTCACACTGTACAGCGTTTAGACATCCAGGCCGGCAACAGACGAACACGGGGAGGAGTGGAGAGTGGACACACTCACGCAATTACCAGAGACACCGGAGCGGAGCAAAGGGCTACCGTCTTACAAGCCTTGCTGGTTCTTGTCATAACAACCATTAATCAAACTAGCACACTTGGAGAGATGGTGTGTGTGAGTGTGTGCGTGTGTGTGTGTAAGTGAGTGAGAGAGTGTGTTCATGCGTGCATAAGTAATTCCATCAATTGCAAAACCAATTTTGGAAATGCAGTGTGCATGAATGAGACATTTAAAATATCACTAAATTGTCATTAGATGCGTGAAATACGACATTTAGATGCGAGTGGATTCCGATCAAATGTGACGTCTTGTGTAATTGGACAGGGAGGTTGACTATGGGGGAAGGAGACTGAAATTTACCCAACAGTGTTCCTGAACAAGTCCCATTTATAGTTGGAGGCAAAGAGAGAGAGAGAGAGAGAGAGAGAAGGAGAGGGGGGAAAGAGATAAAGAAGCCAGCAAGACAGACTGTCAGACAGAAAAGACAATGTGAGGGAGTGAGAGCCTGAACGTCTTTTCCCCTGTAGTGTCATCTAAATCCACTCCAGATGAGACAGATACACCTCGCGCGGCCAGTCAGTCCGGCATTCGCATCCAGCCCGACGAGCCATTTCTCAAAGACAACATAGAGGAAAGCCCTGCAGACAGATAAGATTTCTGTAATGGACCGGATAGATCAGAACTGAGCCTCTAGATACCCAGGGATCTTCTACACTAAGTTACTTGGGCCAGGGCGATTTGTCAGTGCACCTGGAGACAATGTACATACCTTGTGCCGGGCTCA